>NW_020769376.1:5838543-5852116 GCF_900518735.1 Pseudonaja textilis
GAATAGAATAGAATAGAATAGAATAGAATAGAATAGAATAGAATAGAATTCTTTATTGGCCAAGTGTGATTGGACATACAGGAATTTGTCTTGGTGCACATACTCTCAGTATACATGAAAGAAAAGACATTTGTCAGAAGTCAAGAATCATAAGGTACGATACCTAATGATAGTCATAGGGTACAATAAGCAATCAAATCATACTAGGAAACAGTCAATATAAATCATAAGGATACAAATGACAAAGTTACAGTCCTACAATCACAAGTGAGAGGAGATGGGTGATAAGGAGTGATGAGAAGATTAACAGTAATAGTAGTGCAGACTTTGTAATAGTTGAACAGTGTTGAGGGAATTATTTTTTTAGCAGAGTGATGGCTTTCGGGGAAAAAATGTTCTTGTGTCTGGTTGTTCTGCTGTGTAGTGCTCTATAGTGTTGTTTTGAGGGAAAGAGTTGAAGCAGTTTATGTCAGGGATGTGAGGGGTCTGTAAATATTTTCATAGCCCTCTTTTTGACTCGTGCAGTATACAGGTCCTCAATGGAAGGCAGGTTGGTAGTAATTGTTTTTTCTGCAGTCCTAATTACTCTCTGAAGTCTGTGTCTGTCCTGTTGGGTTGCAGAACCAAACCAGACAGTTATGGAGGTGCGGACTCAATAATTCCTTTGTGGAACTGGATCAGCAGCTCCTTGGGCAGTTTGAGCTTTCTGAGTTGGCGCAGAAAGAACATTGTTTGTTGTGCTTTGTTGATGATGTTTTTGATGTTAGGTGTCCATTTTAGGTCATGTGATATGGTAGAACCTAGACATTTGAAGGTCTCTACTATTGATTCTATTTTGTCTAGTATTGTAAGAGGTGGTAGTATGGGAGGGTTTCATTCCTTTTTCTGTCTAATACAGGATTAATACCTGGGCAGCACCAGGTTATTTGCTAGTGTTCTATTATGACAAACTACTAGAGGTTTTGATTTATATAGATTATAAATAGTTAAGAGTCAGAACATATATTATCCTGCCGAATAAGTAACTTTTTGGAATCCTTCATGATTAGCCATTTTTCTGAGTACTGGAAAGCAGTATAGTGCAGATAGATATGTCTTGCTCCATCCTGCAGTGCTGCAGTAACTCTCCAAAGAAAAAAGCTGTTTCCATGACACTACACCCTTAATTTGAAATACGCATATAAACAGGCAGATAGAAAACAATTGTAGAACGTGCAACTGCATTTTCCCCTTCTTCAAGCTGATCTTTGGGCAGAAACAGAGGATGCTTAGAAAATTAAATGTAAAAATGATTCTGTGCAATAGGCACTCATCACCACCTTGACTTTTGTTCCTTCTTAAATTTCTGGTTGGATTCAATATGCTTTGGCTGATACAAAACAAGATTATTTTAATGAATTATACCGGCATGTATATTTGCCTTTTACCTTTCAGTCAAATTAGTCCCTCCAGTTAATGCAATTTTCTTCTTTATTAGACCTAAGCTGGTTCCATTCCTTGTTCTGTTCTTTGTAATCTGTTATGCATATGACATTTTCTGTTTATTGCGAAGGGTGGGGGATGAGTAAGTCCCAAGACATAATTGTTTGTTTCTTTCCTTCCTGCATTTTAAAAATGAATGTAATGGAAAATCTCTCTCCAAATGAAAGCTGCAATTGTAATGTATATGTAAAATATGTATATGCATATGTATATGTAAAATATGATTTATTTTAGCAGCTAGCAAGGAAACATTCTATGGCTCATACCCAATTAAAATCAAACTGGCCAAGGTGACCATGTAATTTTAAAATCATATTCTCATTTAAATAAAGATAATTGTAGTTATGCCATTTCTGAACAAAAGTGTTTCGTTTAAAGCAGTACAATAGAATTAAAATTAGTAATAAAGATTAATAAACCTGAGGACAGGGAGAGAACTATTTCAAGCAGCAAATATTATTCATGTTCTTACTTTATTAGCAAGCCTTCATACAAGATACAGTTGTACATATGTCACCTAAATTCCTAATCAAAGAGATTTCCGGGTTATCTTGTATTTTCAACTGTGTGAATCTTAAAAGTTCCTACATGCAGTAAATACATCTAGAGGGCAACAGGATAGGAAATGCTGCTATAATTGTTTGGAAGTGCTAAGATGATCAAATACAAGCAATGCAAGTTACAGTACCTTTTTCTGAATTTCTCATTTTTTTTATTGAGTGTTACAGATGAATATAAAATAAAATATAATAAAATAAAATATTATACAATAAAATATTATAAAATAAAATATTATAAAATAATAGAATAGAATAGAATAGAATAGAATAGAATAGAATAGAATAGAATAGAATATAGGCTGAATAGTTAAGACCTTGTTAATGATCCAAACTCTGTCAAGGATCTTGGAGTACTCATCTCTAATGACCTAAGTGCTAGAGCCCACTGTAACTACATAGCCAAAAAGGCATTAAGAGTTGTTAACCTAATCTTACATAGCTTTTTCTCTGGTAATATTACACTACTAAGTAGAGTATACAAAACATTTGCTAGACCAATACTCAAATACAGCTCATCAGTCTGGAACCCACATTACGTATCTGATATTAACAAAGTTGAGAAAGTCCAGAAATATTTCACAAGAAGAGTTCTCCACTCCTCTACTCATTGCAGAATACCTTATGCCACCAGACTTGAAATTCTAGACCTAGAAAACCTAGAACTACGACGCCTTCAGTCCGATCTAAGTATAGTATATAAAATCATATATTGCAATGTCCTACCTGTCAATGAATACTTCAGCTTCAACCATAACAATACAAGAGCACACAATAGATACAAACTCAAGGTTAATCACACCAAATTTGATTGCAGGAAATACAACTTCAGCAACAGAGTGGTCAATGTCTGGAATACTCTACCTGACTGTGGTTTCTTCCCCAAACCTCAAAAACTTTCACCTTAGACTTTCTACTATTGACCTCACCCCTTTCCTAAGAGGTCTGTAGGGGGCGTGCATAAGCGCACCAACGTGCCTACCATCCCTGTCCTATTGTTTCTTTTATTTTTCTTACATGTTTCCATGTATTCATAACTATTGTGACTCCGGAGTTGGAATCTGTTCCGTTGGCAGATGTGAGCTCAAGTGAAGAGGAAATGGCAGTGAATTATGAGCCGGCACTGCTGAGCAATTTGGATTGTAGTCAGGATGAGGAAATGGATTTAACTAGGAGAGACGAACCTGATTTAATAGAGCTGTCAGGACCTTCGACCTCCTCTGATTCTTCTCCTCTGGCTGAGCAACAGCCGGGAATAGCTAACCAGGAACACTTGCGAGAGTTTTCTAGTGGGGAGGAGTCTTTGGAAAGAACCTGGCTAGATGTGAGAAACAGATGTAGGTTGAGGCGTCAATCTCAATTAGGAAGGAGGCGTCGAGCCAGTGACTAATTAAGGAGATTAACACGCCCTCATAGAGGATAAAAGGAAACGGCTTGGCTGGCGAGCTTTGCCAGAAGCAAAGTGATTTATGGGAGTGAACACACGGAGAGAACTCTTTGAGGCTTTGGGATTTATAGCCATGTCAGGTTTGCCGGACAGAGTTTGGATTTATTGCTAAGGACTGAAAACCCTTCCACAGTCCTTTCGGGAGAGTTTGCTTTTTGGTTTGTGAACTGCTTGTTTCGTTTTGCCCTCCTGCATTTAAAGGGGAGACATAACACATAACTATGTTTTTACTTATACCTACTATCTTGTAAGCAATTGACAAACCAAATTAAAAAAATATATAAAAATTATGCTTAATAGGCAATATCATCAAACTTCCTTCTCAGGCTGCAAGTTGGCAATTGATTAATCAAATATTGTAAGGAAATGAATGTTTCAAATGGAAATCTTGATTAAAAGTCCTTCTGAGATTTTCAACAGTGTTAAGCTTATTGCTATTGTTCCTTCTTAGACTAGATCTGCTCCATAGCTACACTACTTTTGCATAACAGTAAAATAGATTCATTAGCTCCTCCTTCCTCATTTAATTTGTAAAGGAATCTCTCCATCAAAATCATTCAATGGCTTCTGTCTTTCATAGTAACAGTAATCTAAGCATCTACATACTGAACTATACTAGTTTAGAACACTAATATCAAAGTTTTTGTCTTTATTAATACAGGTATAAGATCAACAGATGAAATTTCTAAGCATTAAATGGTCTTAGTTCATCTGTAGCTATATTCTTAACACGCTGAATTGACTCCAAGAAAGCTCCCATAGATCTACTGTACACCTTAATATGGATGAGAAGCCAGGAATGGGATTTGGCGGTTCGCCAAACTGGCCATAACATTAACTACGGGGACAGTTCTGGTTTGTCAGGCTTCGGCGGTGGCAGGAATTCATGTTTGTGCGCGATCCCTGCCGCGCTCGCTGCTGGAGTGCCTCCAATCCAATTGGATCTGGAGGCTATAGTTATCCTGTAGGGATAACTGAAGACAGGGGAGATCCGGACAGGGGTCTGGGGACATTGCAATCCCCTTCCTCAGCCGGCTAAACTGCCTTTTCCAAAGGTGGTGGAGCGGCGGTCAGCAATGGTCGCCACAAAGAACCTCTCACCAGACAAGTTTTGCGCAGGAGGAAGTGGAGAAAGTGAAAGTCTTTGGCTGAACCGGGGCAATAAGTAACATCTGAACACCCTGGAAATTTAGCTCTTTAAAGGATACATTGCTCCCAAGGAGATTGTAAAAAGCTGCGGATGAAAGTGAAAAGGGAAAGTTTTTTTCTGCTTCACTCTCCTTCCCTACGGAGATAGCAATGGAAATCGGAAACACCCACTTTGGCAACAGAAGGTAACTAATTTTGAAAATTAAAGCCAAGGGAACATTAAAGATTTCTGAACATAGATATTTTAAAATCAATTTTTTTTGCTATAAGTGGGAAGGAAGAGGCAAATGTTTTATATTAAAATTCTGCTGGAGGAGACTGCTTGGAGTTTATAAGATCAGAGATTAAATTGTAATAAAGACTTCTAAGAAATCATTTTGGAATTGTGTAATTGAACTCTACCCCAGGAAGAGAAAGTATTAAAAGAAGAAATTGCTAAATGAAACAGTTTGGGTTGATTTGGATTGCTTGATGACTTTGGAACTTTTGCAAACTATTTTTTGAAAGTTTAAAAACACTTGGATTGTTTAAAAAAAATAAAAATAAAACAATGGCATTATGTGTGGAAGAATTAAAAATGGAATTTAAAAAGCTAAAAGAAGAGGAACAAGAAGGCAAGGGCTCTTTTGGATCTGTTTTCCACTTAGAAATGGTGATTTCTACCTATCAGGAAATACAGCAATCAGAAAGTTGGGATGAAGAAGGAGAAGCCATCTTTAATGGACAAACTATTTTAGTTGATGAAGAAAACGGAAAAGGCGGAAAGAAAATGGAGAATTCACGATTTTAAAAAAACAACCAAGAAAGGGAAAAATAAGGTGAAAAATCGATATAATGTCAGAAAGCAACAGAAAAGAGAAATACAATGGAGAGGGGAGACTAAAAGGGTGGAGATTGAGAGATGGGAGGGGTAAAAAGATTAGATTTGACAAGAAAGGAAGGGAAAAAGGAAAAAGAAGTTATAAAGGCTTAAAACAAGATGCTAAAAAGCAGGGGGGTTTTTAGAGATAAAGGGTAAAATATGATTTAAAGAGATTCTGCAAAAGTACACAAGACTGTATTGTAGTATTTGTATTTGAAATAGAGTTAGAAAACTGGAATATTATATGTGTTAATAGAATATTGTAGGGAATGTGTAAAATATCTAAGATTTAATAATACCTAATATCTATGTGTAAAATATCTAAAATTTAATAATAGTCTAACTAATTAATTTGTTATGGAACATTGTTTTTTACTATATTATACGCTTATTATGTTTTTTTTAAATTTTAAAATGTTATTTAGAATGTACTAAGCAGAATCAGAATGGAAATTATGTAGTATTTTAAGTGTTAAATTGGGGGAAAGATAGAAAGGCGACATACTTCAACCAGTGATTACAGGAAAAAATTTGTATTAAAGAGAAAAGATAAATAGACAATTGAAAAAGAACGGACAAAAGATACAAGTATAATGATTTAAATTGAGATGAAGTAAATAAAATAGAATTAAGAGAGTGAAAAGAGGGGAGAAGACATATAGAAAGTAGAGAATGTTAAATAAAATTGAAATAGTATATAAGGTGAGCAGGAATTTGATTTATGTCTGTACAAAAAGATGTAACCCGGGGTTAAGCCGCTTTCTAAAAAGAAGTTTTATGTTTTCATGTTACGTGTTTTGTTCGTTTATGTTTGCTTATTGAGAATTAAGATTGTTGGATGAGAACATATGAAATTGTAAATAAGATAGATGAAAGTATAAGTTTAATGAATAAAATTGAATAGAAGTAAAGGGAAAAATAGTGAGAATTGGAAAAAGAGTAATAAGATATGAAGTTGAATATATAAGATGCATATTAAATTGTGTCTGTATGGAAATGGGATAATTCGGAACTATGCTGTACTTAAATAAGATGTTTTATTTGCTTTCTTAAAAGATGTTTTATGTTCTTACATTTTATATTTTGTTGGTTTGTATATTGTTTTTGAAAATTAATAAAAATTTGTTCTAAAAAAAAAAAACATTAACTACGGGTTCGCCCGAACCCAGGCGAACCTGTAACAGCCCATCCCTGGTGATGTAATGAACAGGGTTGTGCTCTGAAAGGGTATTATGGCTTAATGGCTTTGTCCTGGCTTGGATCTTGAGTGAGGGCTGATCCTATCACTCTGGAGCCTTTTGTCTTGTAGATAGGATGGCCCAGTCTTTCTGGGGCTATTAACAATGGTGGGGGCTCCTTTCCAAGAGCATGTTTCTCCTTTTCTAATCCAGGGAGGAAGTATAATATTCTTCCTTTTTAATATTTCCTAGAATATTTCATTCTTCTAGGAGAGGGGTGGGTGCTAACTTTCTACAACTCAAACTGGTTGAGAAATGTCTAAGTTTATTAAATTTGTTTACTTTTTTAAAATTAAAAATTAAATAACTTACGTAATTTGATGATTTTAGAATTTAAATATACATGCATATAAATTCCAAGAATATTAAAGCAATCCAGAAACTTGTTTCAAAAAAAAAAACACCTGAAAGCAATACTCATGACAAGAATAGAAAAGTTTCACAGGTGGTTTCTAGGAAAATATCTAAAATCAGCATTAGCATGGATGTCAATACAAAGATGTCTTTGGTAACTGTTTGTCAATTTTCAAGCAACCCTGAAATCAGAAGAAACCACCCAGATAATGACCAGAACTACCTATCAGGACACAGTTCTCTCTTAATAATCTTCAGATATGTGTATGCACAATTTACAGGATAACCAGTACATGTGATGAAACAGTGAATATAAGGCACTCACAGAATATACTTGTTGCTTCCTGAAATATTAACCATATATTTTCATGGCAATAATGGAGGCCAATTTTAATTTACAATTTTTGATTTAGTTGGCATACCAAAATGGATCCTAGAGCCAAAATGAGAATATTGTTTAGGACAGACTTCTATAACTTGATGCCCTCCAACGTGTGAAGACTTTCATTTCCAGAATTTCTTCAGAAATCTTCAGCCAAGCTAGCTGAGAATTTTGGGAGCTATAATTTCCATATATTAGGACAACGTCAAATTGAGAAATGCTTCTTGGGCTTAGACCCCCAAGCTTAATCCTCTTCCCTCTAGTAAGAATTTCACTGAATGATCTTGTGCCAGTTATTATGTCTTGGTGTAACCTTGTCTTGTAGTAGATAAAATGAGATAAATATCCAAAAGACAAGGACTGAAAGAAAAAGAGTATACCTGAGATAAGCACATGCTTTGAATATAGAAAGAATCAGATTCAGTCGCTGCCATCTCCAGTTGAAGAACTTCATATAATATATAGATGTGGTTTCTTTAAAACATATAAATTTCAGTCAGGATAGATATGGACTCTGGTCATAGAACACCAGTCCTTAACTGCATAGCCATAGTTACCAATGTAAATCAACATACATAACAAACATAACAGTTGCCACTGCATCACAAGGACAGGATAGACATCCTTAAAATGGCGGAGGGTCCGGTGGGATGGAGCTGAATGAGACTAAATCTCACAGATGAAAGAAATGCAGAGAAAAGAGAAAAGCAACAATACTTATTCCTTTTCAAGTCATCAGATCAAGAAACAGCTATTCAATTTTTGAACAATAGATGATATTGATCGACACCAACTTATCTCTTGAATGGGATGTGGATTACTTTTCTGGAAAGCAACTGTGACACAGAAAGCTAGAGGTAGTATTAAAAAAGACTGAAATCAGATTGTGCTGGATGTTAGATTAAGAATAATCACTGTCAATTATTTTCAAAATGAGATAAATAATTTCCTAAACACAGGGGAAAGCAAGCAAGTAGGAGACCAGAATGAAAAAAAAATTCTCCTGCATGAGAAAAATGAGGCAGCAAAATTTTCAGTGGGTGGTATAAAGGCTTAGTGTATATCAGCATAAAATGTAGGTTCAAATTTTATCAATGAAGCCACATAATATCAATTTTTATCTATTTATCCATATAATATCTGGAGCAAAGATTTTTATGCAATTCTTACACAGAAACTTCCTGCATTTATTCATGTTATTATTTGAAGTATTTAATTAAAAGAAAAATAATAATATGCATCATTTATAATTCTTGGCTAACAACATCCAAAAAAAAATGAACAGATAATTCAGAGACATACAAGATGAAATTTTATGCAGATGATGTAGTACTAACAATTATGAAATCACAAAGCACTATATAGAGCCACAGTGGCCGAGTGGTTAGAATGCAGTACTGCAGAATACTTCTGCTGACTGCTGGATCCATACTGTTGGGGGCAATATGTTGACTCTGTAAAACTACTTAGAGAGAGCTGTAAAGCATTGTGAAGTAGTATATAAGTCTAAGTGCTATTGCTACTGCTATATGACATTTCCTTTATCTTATTATAACCAAAGAAATGTACTAAAAAGAAAAAAAAGAACCTCAAGAGAAACAATCCAAGCCAGGTACAGCTCTTTTTATGGGCATAAGAAGACAGCTGTGCAAAGGAGTCAGTAAAAGGCAAAAGGTAAAGGAGTTCCTGTGGATTTTACTTCACTAGTCATTGCTGACTATAGGGAGTGGCACTAATCTCCATTTCAAGACCATTGAGCCAGTGCTGTCCGAAGACATTTTCAAGGTCATGTGGCCAGCATGACATCAGGGAGCACTGCAAAGGGCTCAGTAGCCCTCTGTTTCCTTTGGGCTCTGTGCAAGCAGATAAACTATGCAAGTTTTTCTTCACTAAGGATCTATATCATAGTCCAATCCTTATATATCTTGTCAGAGTAGCATTAAGTTATTCCAACATTTCCTGATGTTCTGATTGGATAATTGCCAATATTCCAGTACTACAGACACAATTATTTAACCATGGCTCGCATAGTATATATAATACACAATATACTTTGCTTCTATCCACTCCCTAATATCTTATTTTTAAGCCCTAAAAGAACAGAGAGGTTCAACCAAGCAAGACACCTAAATGATTTCTTTACATAGGTGGGCCTCAACTTACGACCACTGATTAAGTGACTGTTCAAAATTACGATGGCAGTGAATAAATGGATTTATGATCCATGTCTGAAATTGTGGCTTGTCAGGTAAAAGCAACAGAACCACTTATGAAGAGGTTTATTGCTAGACACCTATGTTACAAGAATAACATCAGAATGACTGAATTCCTTGGCAATGGTAAGATAAGAAGGGTTCAAGTATTTGTAATTTTTTCCTGGTAAACTATTTATCTTGCTTCAGATTCATGGCTCCATTAGTACTACCAAAGACACTAAGAAAAATATGCTAGCTATATGGACAGAAAAGGCTGAGTTCCATTGTCAGGCTATAGAACTTTTCCCCATTCAATTAACAAGAATGAACTTCTGAAAACCAAACGTATCAAAAGGAATCCTTTATTGAGATGAGACAATTCATGTAGGAGTTCAAAGCAGTGTCTAAGGTCTCTCAGGCATACAGGGAGAGATAAGGGAGTTTAGAACCCCTCCCCTTATCTCAATGTGTATTTAGTGAAACAAAAGCCAGTATGTTAATTTCCCCCCACCCCTTTTGTAAAGAACAATCTTTTTTACAGTTTCCCAGGGCATACATAATTTCCCCCCACCCCCTTTCAGAACGAATTTTTCCAGAGATTCCCAGGACACATCTCACTGTGGAATTTTTATGGTCTTCTCATCTCTTGGCTGTGCCTCTCAGAGGTGATAGGTTCTGGTCATCTGAGTTTCCTCCCTCCATTGTATCATGTGTAGGTTATACAAATTCGATATAAGATTAAATACAGGTGAAACTCAAACAATTAGAATATTGTGCAAAAGTTCATTTATTTCAGTAATGCAACTTAAAAGGTGAAACTAATATATGAGATAGACTCATTACATGCAAAGCAAGATAGTTCAAGCCATGATTTGTCATAATTGTGATGATTATGGTTTACAGCTCATGAAAACCCCAAATCCTCAATCTCAGAAAATTAGAATATTACATGCAATCAATAAAACAAAGATTGTACATAGAACAATATCAGACCTCTGAAAAGTATAAGCATGCATATGTACTCAGTACTTGGTTTGGGCCCCTTTTGCAGCAATTACTGCCTCAATGCGGCGTGGCATGGAAGCTATCAGCCTGTGGCACTGCTGAGGTGTTATGGAAGACCAGGATGCTTCAATAGCGGCCTTCAGCTCTTCTGCATTGTTCAGTCTCGTGTCTCTCATGCTTCTCTTGGCAATGCCCGATAGATTCTGTATGGGGTTCAGGTCAGGCGAATTTGCTGGCCAATCAAGCACAGTAATCCCACGGTCATTGAACCAGGTTTTGGTGTTTTGGGCAGTGTCTGCAGGTGACAAGTCCTGCTGGAAAATGAAGTCAGCATCCCCATAAAGCTCGTCTGTGGAAGGAAGCATGAAGTGCTCTAAAATCTCCTGGTAGACGGCTGCGTTGACCCTGGACTTAATGAAACACAGTGGACCAACACCAGCAGATGACATGGCTCCCCAAATCAACACAGACAGTGGAAACTTCACACTGGACTTCAAGCATCTTGCAGTGTGTGCCTCTCTGTTCTTCCTCCAGACTCTGGGTCCTTGGTTTCCAAGTGAGATGCAAAAGTTGCTCTCATCAGAAAAGAGGACTTTGGACCACTGAGCAACAGACTAGTTCTGTTTTTCTTTAGCCCAGGTAAGACGCTTCTGATGTTGTTTGTTGTTCAGGAGAGGCTTGACAAGAGGAATACGACATTTGAAGCCCATGTCCAGGATCCATCTGTGTGTGGTGCCTCTTTTTTTAAAAAAAAAAAGTTTTTTATTTTAACAACAAACAAAACAACATAAGACATACAACATAAAACATAAAAACATCATCCTTCTTCATAAATTTACAAACAGTGTATCGGTTGGTTTACCACTTTTTTTGTGTGCATCCATTTCCTAAACGCTAATATAATTATATTACATAATAAATCATATTATCAATCAATAATTGTATAACCCAATATCATCACTAAGAAATCGTTTATCTATAATTTTATTAACTCATACTTTAACGAGATAACTATAATTTACTTAATTTATTTTGCAATAAATCATAAGATCATACCAAATCTATCTTAATAAAGTTTTATAAAAATAATATCAAAAAAAAATTATATCCTAAATCTAAATGTTCTATTATTATGTTTTATTATCTAACCATTGATAAAAAAGATCCCAAACTTCATAAAATTGTTTATCTTCTTGTTCTCTGATTTCAAATGTCAATTTACTCATTTCAGCACAATCCAATATTTTCTTAATAATTTCTTCCTCTGATGGAATTTTCTCACTCTTCCAGTTTTTAGCAAATACAATCCTAGCCGCCGTTAATACATTTACAATCAAATACTTCAAATTTTTATTATATGTATCAGGTAAGATTCCCAATAAAAAAATCTCTGGTTTCAAGTCTATATGTGTCTTTATCATTTTTTCCAACCATATGCGAATTTTAGTCCAATATTTTCTAGCATTCTCACAAGTCCACCACATATGGTAGTATGAGCCAGGTATCTGATGACATTTCCAGCACTTTTCAGATTTGTTCTTGAACATTCTTGCAATTCTTGTCGGGGGGAAATACCACCTGTAAAACATCTTATACAAGTTTTCTTTATAAGCTGTTGACATTGTCATTTTATAATTTTGAGACCACAATTTTTCCCATTTCTCCAAATCAATCCCATATCCAAAATTCTTCCCCCAAACAATCATCGTTTCTTTAACTTGCTCCTTCTCTAATATAATTTCCAACAGATAACTGTATAATTTTTTAATCACTTTTTCATCAGTACCTGTCAAGATCCTATCTAAATCAGTAAATTTATCATAAAATCCCTCTGTTTTAGAATCTATAAGATACCTTGAATGTATTTGCGCATATGAAAACCAATTCATCTTTATGCCTTGTTCTTCTAGTTTTTGCATTGTTTTAAGTTCACTCTTTTCATCCAATATTTCCCCATATCTAACTCTTTGTTCCTTCTCATATATTATAGGATAAGAAAAGGCTTCAATAGTTGATAACCAGACGGGGATTTTCAAATAACATTTTCTCTTAATTTTCTCCCAATTCAACCATAAAGACTCCCGTATGTAATGCCTTCTAAAGTAGCCCTGCGATTTAGTTCCCTTATACCACAGAAAAGCATGCCATCCCAGTAATAAATCATGTCCTTCTAATGTCAACAATCTGGTCTTTCTTAATGTTATCCATTCTTTAACCCACATTAAATTTGCAGCTTGGTAGTACAACTCCCAGTTCGGAAGGCCAAATCCTCCTCTAATTCTAGCATCTTGTAGAAGTTTTAATTTTATTCTGGCTTTCTTACCTTGCCATATAAACTTCAACACAATTTTATTTAATTCTTCAAAATAATCTTTACCAAGTCTAATTGGTATGGTTTGAAACAAATATAAAATTCTGGGTAAAATATTCATCTTGATTGTTGAAATTCTACCTATCAATGACAATTGTAGATTTTCCCATTTCTTCAAATCAGATGCTATCTGTTGTTTAAGTTTAATATAGTTATTCTCTTTCAATGTAGTACATCTTGATGTCAAATGTATCCCCAAATATTTAACCTTATTCGTAACTTGAATTTTCAATAAGTCTGCCAGTTCATCTCTTTGTTTTGGTAACATATTCTTTGTCAAAATCTTTGTTTTATCTTTGTTTATTTTCAGACCCGCCATCTCACCATACATCTCTATCTTTTCCAATAGTTTTAAAGCTGTTTCTAGAGGATCTTCCAGAATAAAAACCAAATCATCCACAAAGGCTTGCAGTTTAAATTCCTCCTTCTTAATTTTCATTCCTTTTATATTTGGATCCTCTCTAATATTTCTAAATATACATGCATAGATAGATAGATAGATAGATAGATAGATAGATAGATAGATAGATA
>NW_020769376.1:5852126-5870111 GCF_900518735.1 Pseudonaja textilis
ATAGATAGATAGATAGATAGATAGATAGATAGATAGATAGATAGATAGATAGATAGATAGATAGATAGAAAAAATAATTACTAAAGGGAGCCTCTGTTCTAAAAAAAAAACTATTAACAGTCAGAAGGGGAGAAAAAAAGAAAAGAAAATTAGATAAATATAAGAGAAAAAACCAGTCTAGTTACAGTTACTAGATCGCAATAGAAGTTCAGTGAAAACAAAAGTAAAAGTAAAAAGCCAAGCCTCAGTTTGACATTCTCTTTAAAAAATCACCGCTAGGTCAGTTTTATCAGTTTTTGTCCAAAGTCTTACAGGATTCTTCTCATTTTAGAGTGTCCTTAAGTCCCGAATAAAAAAAAAGAAGATTCTCACCAGCCGATATACTTTCTCTTTCTGTCTCTTCCTTCTGGAGCTGTCACAGCTTCTGCAGCTTAAAGGCTGCCTCTCCGCTGATGGTAAAAGGGCTTCTTCTGGATCAACCTGGGACTTTGCGATGTCCCTGGGATCAGCAGAATGCACCCCTTACTATCACCGTCTCTACGGGACGGTTTAGGTCCATTAGGACCGACCAGGGGCGAAGATATCAGCTGCAATCTCAGAGCCCTGAGATTGCAGCTGTATCGCAGCGACGTGGCTCCGCCTTCTCCTGTGTGTGGTGGCTCTTGATGCACTGACTCCAGCCTCAGTCCATTCCTTGTGAAAGTCCCCAATACTTCTGAATAGCCTTTTCCTGACAATCCTCTCCAGGCTGCGGTCATCCCTGTTGCTTGTGCACCTTTTACTTCCACACTTTTCCCTTCCACATAACTTTCTATTAATGTGCTTTGATACAGCACTTTTGGGAACATCAACTTCTTTTGCAATTACCTTTTGAGGCTTTCCCTCCTTATGGATGATTTTCTGCACAACTGTCAGGTCAGCAGTCTTTCCCATGATTGTGCTTCCTACTGAACCAGACTAAGAGACCATTTAAAGGCTTAGGAACCCTTTGCGGGTGTTATGGCTTAATTAGCTGATTAGAGTGGGACATTTTGAGCCTAGAATATTGAACCTTTTCACAATATTCTAATTTTCTGAGATTGTGGATTTGGGATTTTCATGAGCTGTAAGCCATAATCATCTCAATTATGACAAATCATGGCTTGAACTATCTTGCTTTGCATGTAATGAGTCTATCTCATATATTAGTTTCACCTTTTAAGTTGCATTACTGAAATAAATGAACTTTTGCACGATATTCTAATTTTTTGAGTTTCACCTGTATATTCAGGTTACATCAAGAAAGGATTTCTTTATCAGTCTCTCCCCCACCTTTTCTTCTTCCACTGAAGAAATGACAGATATGCGGATCTGACATCCTGCCTCCTTAAAAAACAGATAGGTCTACCTGGAAAAAACAAAAATCATGCATTACATTTGCAATTCAGGATGGTTTATCAGAGTATTTTAGGTGGAACTTTCATAGTAATGTAGGTGCTTTTACATGTCGTTTGGCTACCCACACATTTTCTGAGGAAGGAAGGTGTTTCCAGGCTACTAAATATTGTGTGGATCCATAGTGAGTGCGTGAATCAAGGATATCTTTAATTTCAAAATGTTGTTCCCCATGTACCATGATGGGGGTTGGAGGTGTGGGAAGGGTTTGATGGTTTGAGCAAGCTACAGTGTAATACTGGATGAATCTTCCTAAGTGTTTTGGGAAGTTGAAGCTCTACCATCACAGGTTTAATAATTCTGGAGATGGGGAATGGGCCAATGAATTTTGCCCCAAGTTTCTTAGAGGGTTGTAATGATTTTAAGAAATTTGTGGACAAAAATACATGGTCCCCAATCTTGAAAGGTTTAGGATCGCAGCGTTTTTTGTCTGCTTGAGCTTTAAAAACTGTTCTAGCTTCCTGTAAAGATAATCTTACCACTGGCCACATGGCTTATAAGTTATCCATCCACTCCTTAAGGGAGGGGATTTCAGGTTCTTTGGTGGGTAGTTCCAGCATGGGGTTGAATTCTTGGCTCATGGCTACCTGGAATGAGGTGAACCCCATTCTGCTATGGACTGAGTTATTGTATGCTACCTCTGCAAAAGGAAGGTCAGTCCAATTGTCCTGTTGGTGATTAATAAAGCATCTTAAATATTGTTCTTATACACTGTTAGCTCTCTCTATCGATCCATCCATCTGGGGGTGACTTGATGATGACAACCCCTGGGTGGTTCCTAATAGGTTTAAAAACACCTGCCAAAATTTGGATGTGAACTGAACACCCCTATCTGAGATAATCCATTGGGGAGCTCCATGAAGGCGATAAATGTGTATTAGAAATATCTTTGCCAAGGCCTTGGCAGTTGAGATCTTTTGGCATGGAATAAAGTGAACCTGTTTGGAAAAAAAAAAACAGTTACAACCCAAATGACAGTATTTCCAGCACTTTTGGGAAGCTCCACTATAAAGTCCATAGAAATCTCTTTCCAGGATGCAGAAGGGTCTGCTACTGCTTCTAAAAGTCCAGGATATTTTCCTTGTCTTCTCTTTGCAGCAGCACAGGTGGGGCAGCTCGCAACATAGTTTTCAATGTCCTTTTTGAGGGACGGCCACCAAAACTGTCTTTTTGGGTTGTTTTTTTTTTACAAACCCAAAGTGTCCCGCTATTTTTGAGTTGTGGCAGTGTTTCATGAGGTCCATCCTCTGGCTTGCAGGGACATAAGGTTCGTTTTCTACCCAAGCCAGTCCATCTTTGAGTAAACAAGTGTTTTTGTTAGCCTGGAGCCAGTCATCCTTAAGTAGTGTCTCCTTAAATATTGATGTTGTTGTGTCTTCAGTTAGGGATGATTTTTTTTCCTCTTGTGCCCGGGTGATTACTTTGGCTGCTAGTTGGGTCAGTTGGATAATCGGTTTTATAACCTCAATCTTTTTGCTGTTGTATTGGGGTTTTCTGGACAGTGCATCTGCTAAGAAGTTCTTTCTCCCAGGAAAACATTTGAGAGTGAAATTAAACGGTTTAAAGTATTGAGCCCACCTTGCTTGTTTTTCGGAGAGTTTCCATGGATTTCTCAGGGCTTCGAGATTTTTGTGATCAGTCCATACTTCAAAGGGGATTTGGTTTCTGTCTAGGAAATGTCTCCATTGTGAGCATTGCCCACCACACAGCATATTCCTCTTTCTCCCATCTGACCCATCTTTACTTGGTTTCCGTCAGTTTCTTGGATGTATAAGCGCATGGTTGTAATTGTCCACTTCCATTCTTTTGGAGGAGGACTGCTCCAACTGCAACATCACTAGCATCTGCTTGGATGACAAAAGGTTGTTTGGGATCTGGGTGCTTAAGGACCAGTTCTGCTGAGAATAGACATTTGAGTTTCTCAAATGCCGCTTGGCATTCCATTGTCCAGATAAGGGGGTGCCTTGGTTTGGGTCCCCCCCCCTTTCATTTTTAGCAAGTTTGTGATAGGGAGGGTGATGTTTGCAAAAGCTGGAATGAATTGGCGATAAAAGTTCGCAAACCCCAGGAAGCTTTGCAGTTGTTTGTGGGTGTGCTGTGGGTCCCAGTCCATTACAGCTTTTACTTTCTTTGGGTCCATCTCTATTCCCTCATGGGATATTCTATACCCCAAGTAGTCAATTTTCTCTTGGTGGAATTCGCATTTAGATAGTTTTGCATATAGTTTAGCATTTAAGAGTTTCGTGAGGAATGCACAGAGTAGCTCGATGTGTTCTTCCATCATTTCTGTGTAGATTAAAATATCATCAAGATACACTAAAACTCCTTTATATAAAAATTCATGAAGGGTTTCATTGATCAATTTCATAAACATGGCGAGCACTTCTTGCAGTCCAAAAGGGAGCACTTTAAATTGGAAGCATCCCAATGGGATGTTAAATGCTGTCTTCCACTCATCCCCTTCCTTTATTTTGATGTGGTAATATGCCTCTCGTAGGTCTAACTTTGAAAAGAATTTTCCTTTCAAGAGGTGGGCTAACATGTCCTTCATGAGGGGGAGTGGGTACATATTCTCTATGCTAATCGCATTTAATTTCTGGTAATTCACACACAGACGCATGGAACCATCTTTCTTTTCACGGAATAATACTGGGGCAGCTATTTTTGGTCCAGTGGGTTTGATGGAACCCCTTTTTAAATTTTTATTGATAAATGCTCTGAGTTCTTCCAGTTCTCTGGGAGACATGCAGTACATTTATGGTTTGGGGAGTTTAGCCCCTGGTAGGATTTTGATAGTGCAGTCTGTGGATTGATGGTGTGGGAGTTCATCACAAGCTTCCTCACTAAATGGTTGGGCCAGGTCCTGGTACTCATTGGGGATGTTAATGGGTTCAATTGACTGTCCGGTCATGGCTGATTCTCTGTTCTCTTTATCCTTTCCTCTGAGCTTTTTGCAAATACTATGTCTCTCTGGAATTGTATGGTTCCTGTCCTCCAATTTATTTTTGAATTCCATTTCTGCAGCCATGTGAGACCTAGGACCAGCGGCTCTTCCATTCCTGGGGCTAGAATGAATGTGAGCATCTCACTATGGTTCCCTAGTCTTATTTTCATTAGTTCTGTGGTAAACCTTGCTGCCCCCCTGCTATAGTTCCATCTAATCGGCAGAAAGCAATGGGATTTTCCATTTCTTTCAGTTGGATTCCCAATTTATCTGCAAGGGAGGGGTTTATTAGGCATTGGATGCATCCCGAATCCAGCAATGCTGCAACTTCCTCCCCGTTCCCTCGGCTAGGGATAAACAGTCTCAGGGGTAGGGTGATTGGTTCAATTGGATTGCTTACCAGTGGGTCATCTTCCGGATCGCTTTTGGACTAGCTCAAGTCCCCTCGGAGCATTTGGCATTCTTCCTCTGGGTTGGGGGGGATCAGAATCCCACAGCTACTCGGCTTCTCAGGTTTCCCCCTGATGGGTGGTCTAGCTTTCTTGCAGGGGTCTTTGAATGGCATTCTGCTGTGTGGTGACCCTCCTTTCCACACTTAAAGCAACCAGACATTCTTGGAGTCATGGTGGATTGGGGTTTGAAGACTTCCCGTTTCCCCAGGGGTGGGGACCTTTTCCAAAACTTGCCAGTGTGGTACCAGGTTCGAGTCATGTCAATCTCCGCCTCCTCTGCCATCATGTACCATTCTTGCAGGAGCTTTGGGGCCCCACGGGGGTCATTTTGTCCATCTTTGAACCAACAGACTAGGATATCCTCTGGCCAGGTCATGAAATTCCTCAGTGTATTCCACTACTGGGCGATGGCCAGGTCACGAAATTCCTCGGTGTATTCCGCTACTGGGCGCCGGCCTTGTTTTACAACTCTAATGCAGTCGTGGGCTTTTCTATCGGTGAGGGGGTCCTCGAAGCGATGGCATAGGGCCATCATAAAGAAATCGAGGTTCCTTAATTCTGGGGCATTGACTTTGTGGAGCGTCACCATCCACCTGGCTGCTGCCCCTTCAAGGGCCAGGGTGATGACTCGTATTTGGGACCCCTGGGTTAGGAAATTCCCCCCATATTCTTGCATGTAGGTGGGCACTTGTACCAGAAAAATCCCAGTTTCTGGGGGTCTCCATCAAATTTTACCCCCAAGGGTGGGATCTTCCTCTGCAGTTGTGTATCTCTGGGTTGACCAGGGTTAATCCCCTGATCTGAGGCACCTGGAATGGCTGCTGGTTCTTCAGCTTGTCCCTCTGCCCGATCAATCTCCACTGGATCCGGGGTGGCAGCTCAGGTTCTCTCATTTTCTGGTTCCCTTGCTCTCCTGCATTGGCGTCCTGGTGCATACCTCGTGTTGAGGTTCTCCAGGGCTTCCCTCACAAGGCGATTTATGTACCGTCTCATTCGGTCATCTGCCGGTGGCTCCTCCTGAGCCGACAGGGCCTCCAGCTCCAATTTCCACCCAGGTTTACGATTACCCCGGGTGAGGGTTACTCCTCTGGTTCTTCCATCCCAGCTGTCTCTTTTTCCTACACCTATAAACCACTGGGGCTTGGTGGAGGTCTCACAGGCAGCTTCACTGTCTTCGATGGGGTGCACCGAGTCAGTATCTGGCTGGGTAAGTGTCAATGTTTATTCCCAGCATTTGGCTCCCCCTTGCTGCATTCAGACATTTTTCTTCTTTTGCAGGGTCCCCCAGGTAAAGTGAAAGGTTTTCTTTCTTTCTTTTTTCTTTAAAAAAAATTTACTCTGGGCTGACCTCTATTGCAGATCCTGCTTTATGTCAGGCTATAGAACTTTTTCCCATTCAATTAACAAGAATGAACTTCTGAAAACCAAACTATCAAAAGGAATCCTTTATTGAGATGAGACAATTCATGTAGGAGTTCAAAGCAGTGTCTAAGGTCTCTCAGGCATACAGGGAGAGATAAGGGAGTTTAGAACCCCTCCCCTTATCTCGATGTGTATTTAGTGAAACAAAAGCCAGTATGTTAATTCCCCCCCACCCCTTTTGTAAGGAACAATCTTTTTTACAGTTTCCTAGGGCATACCTAATTTCCCCCCACCCCCTTTCAGAATGACCTTTTCCAGAGGTTCCCAGGACACAACTCACTGTGGAATATTTATGGTCTTCTCATCTCTTGGCTGTGCCTCTCAGAGGTGATAGGTTCTGGTCATCTGAGTTTCCTCCCTCCATTGTATCATGCGTAGGTTATACAAATTCAATATAAGATTAAATATATTCAGGTTACATCAAGATGATGTAACCCCGCTTTTCTTCTTCCACCGAAGAAATGACAAATACATGGATCTGACATCCATGCATTTTCACTTAAGTCTTGCTTCTCTCACTGGAGCTTATCTCCAAGGTATGTACATGTAAAATAACAGCTAAAAACATGCCAACTAATAAAAGGCCTCTGAAGAAAAGCTCAGCCCCAGCACTCTTTATTCAGTTACCACAGAATCCTTTTGATTTGATTGCTTGCTTGATTCAACCAGAAGGCATGCAATTGACTCAGCTTTTCATCCTTCCAAGGTCAGTAAAATGAGGATTCAGATTATTATTATTATTTTTTGTAAATTTTATTTGAGTTTTCACAAAGACAAAAAAAATACAAATAAAACATCTTTTTTGGAAGCAGCATAATCCCGGGTTACATTTCTTTGTACAGACACAAATTCAGGTTCATGCTCATTTTTATATTCTATTCCATATCTTATTACTATTTTACATTTTCTGCATAGCTTCTCCCCTCTTTTAATTTTCTCAATTTTATTTTAATTATCTCATCTCAATTCAAATCATTGTATTTATATTTTTTGTCTGTCCTGTTTCAATTATCTATTATCTTTTCTCATTAAACAAAATTTCTCCTGTAGTTACTGATTGGAGTATGACGCCTTTATATCTTTTCCCTAAAATTGTAACATTCAATATATTACATAACTTCCATTCAGATTCTGCTTGGTACATTCTTAAAATACACACTGTATTCTTAAAAAAAGAAAAAAAATTATAAATGTATATAATTAAAACAACATTCCATTCCAATTCAATTCTATCATTAATATTAATATTCATTAAAGTCTTAACTTCTTTAACATTACTTTTCAATTAAATATCATACTTCTATGGGAACAATTATAAGCTTTCCATAGTTAATTTTCCCCCTCTTCACTTATATTTTATAAAACATTAACTAATTAAAATGTTCTCGTTCCTTCCTAATTCAATTTTCTCATTTATTTTATTTCACTTATTTTATTCACAAACATTTCACTAAATTACACTAACTATTTTATCCCTCATTTTAAGCATACGTTGTTTCCAATTTTCTAAAGTTATTTCTATTACTAATATAACAATACAATCTTATGTACCTTTACAGAATCCCTTTTTCAGTTAGATTTTCACCCATTATCTCTAAATAGGTCCTATTTCTCTATATCTTGCTCCGGTCCTTTGTAACTTCTTTTCCTTTCCTTCTTCCCTCTCTTCTTCTCTCTCCCCTTTTTACCCCCTTGTCTCTCTACCTCTATTTCTCTCTTCTGTATTCCCCTTTTCTGTTGCTTTCCAGTATTATACTTATTTTTTAAATTATTTTTCTTTTCTTTGGTTGTTTTTTTAAGTCTTAAATTCTCCATTCTCTTCCCCGCTTTCCTTTTTCTTCACCACATAGAATTACTTGGCTGTTCTTTGTCCCAGTCTTCTTGTTTTGCAGTCTTTTCTTGTTGTTTCTCATAGTTCCAAATCTCCATTTCTAAGAATTGAAAGACGAAGCCAAAAGAACCCTTCCCTTTCTTGTGCATCTTCTTTGTACTTTTAAGTTCCATTTTCAATTCATCTAGAAGTGGTGCCATTGTATAAATTTTTAAACAACCACCCAAATGATTTTAGTCATTCAAATATAATAACCAAAAATCCAAAGATCACCAAATAATCCAAATACACGCAAGCTGTTTCTTTTTTGCTCTTTTTTTTCCACTTTCTCTTCCTGGGGTTACTATTTAGTTGCAAAGTTTCAGTTAAAATGTATCTTTTAGAAGTCTTGTTGAAGATTTACTTTAGATTCTTTTTAATTCCAGGCAGTCTCGTCCCTCTTCCAGATTCTGCCCTTATTCTTTTTCTCTCCCTTCCTGCTTATGAAAAAGAAAGTTTTTAATGTCCAGAAATCTTTATTATCCCTTTGGCATTTTGTTTTATTTTCAGCTTAATTGCCTATTGATGTCAAAGCAGATTTTTCTGATTTCTTATTTAAGTCTCTTAGTTGTCAGTATAGGGAAGGAGAGAGAAGAAGAAAAAAAGCCAAACATTTCCCTTTTCACTTTCCTTTGCTGCTTCCGACTCTTCTTTGGGAGCGATGTTATTTTTTGTAAGTTTAAATTCCAGGGTACCTTGGTTGTTGCTTTTACAATTTAACCCAGTTAGCCAAACCTTTCACTTCCTCCTGCACATTCTTTTCCAGTCGAGTTCTTCTTTGTGGTGGCCATTTCTGACCACCGCTGCAACCGCCTTCAGGAAAGGGAGTAATGGCCAGCAGAGGAGAAGAGATGCGTCTCTCTTCAACCCTGCTGGCGGTCTCCCCCCTCTTAATTACCTCTATGGGGTGACTTAGCCCCAAAACCAGCCAGCCCGGGGCGCTCCAGCGGTGAGCCCAGACAGAAACCGCGCACGATCGTGGATTTCTGTCTATCACCGAAGCCCTGCAAACTGGAAGAGGGGATTCAGATTATTGAGAGCAATATGCTGATTCTGTCAACCACTTAGAGAGGTCTGTAAAGCACAATGAAGCAGTATACAAGTCCAAGTGCTATTGCTATGCAGTTAATCTTTACCTTCTTGATCAGGGGTGTCAAACTCAATTTCATTGAGGGCCACAGCAGGGTTGTGTTTAACCATGAGGGGGGGCATAGCCAGGGGGGCATAGCCAGGGGGGCATGGCCAGCTTGACATCTGTTTTTGCCCATAACAACCTCTTGCAACCCCCTGCCAGTGAAATCGGAGCTCAGGGGGGCCCAATGCGCCCCCTGAGCTCTGATTTTGCTGCCAGAGGCACAGCAATCCACCCCTTAGCTGTTTCCAGGTGGCCTGTGGGCCAGATCTAAGCACCCTGTGGGCCAGATCTGGTCCACAGGCCTTGAGTTTGATACCCCTGTTCTTGATCTTCCTTGCCCTTTTGTACACCATTTTTACTATTACTACAATTTTTTTTCATTTCAGCTTTTTTTTTCTTACTTCTCCATTTCTTTTCTCCAAGCTGCAGTCATGTCACATTTTTTGGGTTAACTCACAGCCGTGCCCAGAACTGCACCATTTCTTCTTTGTCAGGTGTTAGCTGGTCTCTCCATTGATGGATTGGTAGAAATGTTTGTAATTCAACAGAAATTGGAGATTCTGCCTGTGGTGTGCAATTTGAGCTTCATATCTGCTGGAAGTATGATATGATATCATTCATGCCATATTTTCTTGATTATGGCTTATATTTGGTGCTTTATTATTTCCAGTGTTTTCTTTAACTTTCTTGTCTCTAGGTAATATTTCTTGATCAGTTATATTTTGATCATTTTGTTCTTCAGCTTTTTTTTGTTTCATCTATTTTAGCTTGACTAATCTTATTCATGCTGATCACCTGATCTCCTATTTTTATTATGCACTATTTAGCTATTTAGCTTATTGCATCCAAAATCTTCAGTTATAACTAAAGCTGCATTGTACATCAGTTGGTTTTCTTGCAGTTTTCTGGTGCTTGCCTTTAATATTCCAGTATTGGCATTTTTTAATAATTGTGGTAGCAGATTTTTTTTTTTTTTTGTAACAAGCTTCAATGTGGGCAACCTTATTCTCAGGGGTGGGATTCTATCAGTTCAGACTGTTTCAGGAGAACCGGTAGTTCTGGTGAGCATTTGGTCCCACCCACCCATCCCTGCTCTTTCCTGTGCTTTATTTCATTGTTTTAGAGCACAGCTGATTCACGCAGCAGAGTGGTTTGCTGCGCCTCAGATATTTTATTCACAGGGGCTGCAGTAGAAGGTAAGTATTAGAGCTGAAAATTGTTTTTTTAAACGCTGTGCATGCGTGTGGAGCAGACGTTTGGCATGCAATGCACGCACTCACCGAACCAGTTGTTACACTGGTTGAATCGCACCACTGCTTATTCTGTTGTTTTTGTACTGTTCTGGATGCTCAGTTATTTTTCACTTCAATTCCGTAGTAGAGATTTTCAGTCATCCAGGTCATGGTTGTCCCAAAGGTGCTTTTTCTGGAGGCAACTGGACTTTCTTGTTTTTTTCTTTTGAAGATGTTTTGCTTCTCATCCAAGAAGCTTCTTTAGCTCTGACAGGATAGTTCAGTTCCACTTCTTTTTCAGTTAGATGATTTTGTTCTTTCTGGGTAGAAGATAGAGGAAAGGGTGCCTGGTTTGGAAATGAAAACAGTTAATAGCAATACTGGATTCCTCTAATACCAATTCCTTCTTATTTGTCTACCTCTGGCAAGGCTTTGATTTCCTCACCCTCGATCAACCTTTGCCCTTGGTCAACCTTTGCAGTTGTACCAGTTCTACTTCTGTGAATACTTCATTTTGGATTTACTTCGTTGATCTGCTAGTTTCTATTTTGTTATTTCTGATTCTGGATGTTGTTCTTTCTAGTGCATTCTTTTCAGATAACCTATTCTCATTGGAGTTGATTTGTCAGAACAAATCTTTTCTCCACCATTCTGCTGTTACGATAAGTTCTTTCATTTCAGCTTCTTTTTTATTATTATCCATCTCCTTTAACCAAGGAGATGGATAATAATATTCTTTGTTGTATTTCTTTGGGTTATCGCATATCTACACTTGATTATCTGTATCTTCTGCCTGCCCAAATGGCTTGTAGACTGTAAAATTCTCTCCCTCCCTCTCTCCCTCCCTACCCAAATTTTTTTGATAGGAATTTATTCTTGCTTTTCTATTCATTGTTTTCTTTACATATAGTATAACCCTAACCCTTTCTCTTCAGTTTGTTTCGTTTGAATAAACTATATCCTTCCAATGCTATGTGGTAAATATGAGTATTATCCCACCAGGTTTCAGTGATACCTATCATATCATAGTTATCTTCTTGATTAAGGATCACTAATTTTCACTGTTCTCATGGTCCATTTTCAATATTTGTGTTTTGATGTAGAAATATCTAGATCTTGAATACCACCTAATGGTGTCTCTGTTGTTGAATCTTGCAAAGCTTTGAGTCCTCACCTATCCTCTTACTTACATCCCTTTGAGCTGTTCTTTATTAGTCCTACAGTAGTTGTTGGTTCTATATTTAGTTCTTCAATTTTTATTTTATTTATTTATTTTGATTTGTCAATTACTTGCAAGATAATAGGTATAAGTATATACATAGTTATGAATACATGAAATGGGTATTTCATGAAATTTTGCCACCTTCTACCTTTTATTCTAATTTAATATTCTAATATATTATTTCCTATAAAACTAGTGAACTCTGCCAAACACTTTTTTCCAGTTTTTGTAAGATATCTGTTGTATCTTCTCAGAAATACTTCATGAAGTGATTTTTCTTATTGACATAATACCCAAACCCTTCTAGATAACACAATTCCCATAACCACTTGTTGGTTTCTGGGTCCTGTTTCTTCTTCTTGCATCATGACCCTCAACTGGACGGGCTGATTAAATAATTAACTGTGCTTCCAGTTTCTCATCTTCCTTTCTAACACTCATAATTTCCAAGATTGTTCAGGTTTCTCCTTCATTTGTGCCCACTTGCATCAAGGTAAAAATATGGTTATTTAAAAAAGAATTTAAATAATCAATGTGATCTCTCCATCTTGACCTCAACAACAACACACTTTTCCAGATATTATATCAGTTTTGCACACAGACCTCAATTCTTTTTTAAAAAGAATCACCCACCACCATGATAAGCTTTATTTTTAAGAATAAGTAGTTTTCGGGGGCTTTTTAGTGCATGGATGCCCAAGTAATTTCTACAAAACTCTATTACTAATACTAATATTGTGCAAAAATCTAAATTGTCAAGTTAGTGGGACATCTAATTGATTTAGAAAGTCTAATTAGATTGAACTGGATTACTTCAGATTGAATCAGATGATACAGATTATTCTGATCATGGGCAAAAAAAGGTCTTTACAAATCATTCTAGAATCTTTCAGATCTTTCAGATTAACAGAGTTGGAAGGGACCTTGCAGGTCATCTTGTCCAACACCCTGCCCAAGCAGGAGACCTACAACATTTCTGACAGATAGCAGTCCAGTCTTTTCTTGAAAACTTCTTTACATATATGTAAACAGATTTTTAGAAATCAGTTTGGAAATCTGGAATGAATCAACTTAATTCAATTTAAGCATTCAAGCAAGATCAGAATAATAATTCTGCTTCAAATTAATTCTGATTTTGACAATACTAATTAATATATTAATGAGACTATTAAACATTCAGACAATGCCTAAATTTTTGGATTCTTGTAAATACCCAATTCATAATACTTAATGTGCGTTCAAAATGTTTAATGATAATACATTATTATACCCCATTGTGACTATATAAATAAACTTGGAATTTTATCTAGTACTTAGAACAATATATATACTAAAATATCATTCAATATACTACTAAAGAATTTCTAGCAAAGCAAAAGTACTTCCTGAACAAAGAACAGTTTTTCCCAAATTCAGTATCCATCAAATGTGTTGAATTACAACTCTGATACTAATAGATGTTAACCAAGCATTGTCCATACTGCCTGGGAATTATAAGGCTGAGTGCTGGTATAGATTTTTCTTTTTTGACCACAGTACAACAAATGGCAGCACTATAGCAACCTCTCGAAGTTGCTATGCTGACAGAATTTCAATGTATCCCCAGCTCTCAAGGATGATGCCATCCTAGTGCTGTTTTTTCCAGGCTTTGTTTCAAAGGGAAGGTAATTGTTACTTGGATGCTGAAGAAGAAAATCATACAACACCAATATTGTAAGGGTCACATTTTGAGAGGAAAGACACGCAAAGCATGTAGAACAAAATTAATGATGTCCATTTCTGAAAAATGTAGTCACATAACATTAAATATTTATTGTCATAGATAGAAAAGTTATTGCATGAAGAAAAGGGGCAATTAATATATGGTGATAAACATCAGCACAAATATCTGTTGCTAAAAAAGCTTCACTGAAAATATATTTAAATGCAAGTACCAGAGTACAAATGCAGTAAAGCATAATGATGTTTTTTTTCTCCCATCGATTACTGTGGTATTGACTTCTGTTACTAGGATGCACAATAACAGAAAACAAATTATATTACATCTTTCCTAGTTTCTTTGACCTTGAGAGCCGTTGACCTTATTTTTTTTTTCTATTAAGCTCATGAAGATAAACCACCTATATAAAAAGAAAGCATGTACCAATTAAGTTGATACAAGACATTAGCAAACAAATTCCCTGGTTTTTTTTCTTTCCAGAATTGAAAATGCAAATCGTAAATCACTGAACCGGTAGTTACACTGGTCGGATCCCATCCCTGATTGCCTGCAGGATTGAGGACACTTATTCTGGGCTCCCCCATCTAATCTTAAATGACTTAAATGAGGAAATAGAAGGGGAACTTACCAAATTTGCAGATGATACTAAGTTGGCAGGAATAGCTAACACCCAAGAAGATAGGCTCAAGATCCAGATGGATCTTGACAGACTAGAACACTGGGCCATATCTAACAAAATGAAATTCAATATAGAGAAAATTAAAGTCCTACACTTAGGCAAGAAAAACCAAAAATATACACATAGACTAGGTGAAACCAGGCTTAACAGCAGTAACTGTGAGAGGGACCTTGGAGTCTTAGTGGACAGCAAATTAAATATGAGCCAGCAGTGTGCAGCAGCCGCTGCCAAAAAAGCCAATGCAATCTTAAATTGCATTAATAGTGGGATACAATCAAGATCAAGGGAGGTACTAATACCACTCTTTTTAATTATTTTTTTATTTAGAGTACATACAATTCATCTTCCATTTAATGGTTTGTCATCTGGGTACAAATATATTGTGCAGTAACAAAGTTTACATACATGTTCATTTTCTATATTTCACTAGTCTATTAGCTATTTCTAGCTTTCATATTTTTTCTCTAGCCATCAATAAAATAATTCCCATATCTTATAATATTCAGTTTGCTCCTTCTCTTTAATTGCAAGTGTTAATCTATTTATTTCTGCACATTCTAATATTTTTAAATCACATTTTCATCAGTAGGAATCTCTTTGCTTTTCCAATTTTGAGCAAATACAATTCTAGCTGCAGTTAATACATGAAGAAGATAGGCTGAGATATGCATTCTCTTTACTATAAATTTCAGGAAATTCCCCAACAGAAATATTTCAGGTTTTAAATCAATATGCTGTTGTATCATCTTTTCCAACCACATGTGTATTTTTGTCCAATATTTTTAGCTTCTACACATGTCCACCACATATGATAATATGATATAGGTGTTTGGTGGCATTTCCAACATTTAGCTGATTTATCTTTAAACATCCTTGCCAATCTTGCCAGTGCTAAATGCCATCTATAAAACATCTTATACAAGTTTTCTTTGTATGCAGTTGACATTGTTAACTTATAATTTCTATCCCACAATTTCTGCCATTTATCTAATTCTATTGTGTAACCAAATTTTTTTGCCCATACTGTCATTGTCTCCTTCACTTGTTCCTCTTTTAATTTAATACCCAACAGTACAATTTTTTATCAATTTTTCTTCTGTTCCTGTTAATATTTTATCCAGTTCTGTCAGTTCTCTATAAAAACCATATAATTTTGCATCTTTTTTATATCTAGATTGTATTTGCATGTGTGAATACCCAATCATTTTGATTCCTTGCTCTTTCCAATTCTTGTTTAATTTTGAGCTCACCCTTTTCATTCAAAATATCTAACAACATTTCCTATATTAAAAATGTTTGGATGTATCAGTGCTTCTATTATTGAAAGCCAAACTGGTATTTTCGAATAGTGCTATTCTCTGATTTTCTCCCATACTAGCAATAAAGCATTTCTTATATAGTGTCTTTGAAAGTAATCATGTATTTTTCCCACACCATAGAAAGACACGCCAATCCAA
The DNA here is from genome assembly GCF_900518735.1 of Pseudonaja textilis. Next base: position 5,867,694 of record NW_020769376.1, read on the forward strand.
TTGCAAATCATGTCCCTATAAGGTCAATAATCTTGTATTCCTCAGTATGATCCATTCTTTCATCCATGTTAACACCGGAGCCTGATAATATCATTCCCAATTTGGCAGTCCAAAACCTCCACTCATTCTTTTGTCCTGTAGCATTTTTAAATTAATTCTTGCTTTTTCCCTTGCCATATAAATTTTAATATTATTTTATTCAGATGCTCAAAATATTTTTCCAGCTTTATCAGGACAGTTTAAAACAACTACAATAACCAATCAATATCAAGGGCGGTACTAATACCACTCTATAAAGCCTTAGTAACACCATAACTAGAGTACTGCATCCAGGTTTGGTCACCACACTATAAAAAGATGTTGAAACTCTAGAAAGAGTGCAGAGAAGAGCAACCAATATGATTAGGGGACTAGAGGCTAAAACATGATGAACAGTTGCAGGAACTGAGCATGGCTAGTCTAGTGAGGAGGACCAGGGGAGACATGATAGCTGTGTTCCAATATTTGAGGGACTGCCACAGAGAGGAAGGAGTCAAGCTATTTTCTAAGGCACTGAAAGCCAGACAAGGAATAATGTCTGGAAATTGAACAAGGAGAGATTCAACCTGGAAATAAGGAGAAATTTTCTGACAGTGAGAGCAATCAACCAATGGAATAGCTTCCCTTCAGAAGTTGTGGGTGCTTCACTGGAAGCTTTCAAGAAGAGACTGGACTACCATCTGTCAGAAATGGTATAGGGTCTCCTGCTTGGGCAAGAGGTTGGACTAGATGACCTACAAGGTCCCTTCCAACTCTGTTATTTTGTTCTGAGAAGATCTGTTGTAGGGCTCTTGCAGGTTTATTTGGTGGTAATGACAAGAAGAAACGGCTCCAAACAATGGCCAAAATAGTTACTTATCATTTTATTTTTCCACAATAACTTAAAATGACATTGCATTCAGTATTCAAAGTATCAATGCATAACTAGTTGAAAATTCTGAAATTCTCTAATAGATCTTGCATTTTTAAATAGGTAAAAAGCTAATCAAATGTTTTCATAGAGCCATGCTCTATAAGATTCTAATGCAGGGGTATCAAACTCAATTTCACTGAGGGTCGCATCAGAATTACGGTTGCTCTCAAAGGACCAGTAGCTGGGTAGCCACGACCAGATGGACATGGCTGGGTGGGTGTGGCTAGGTGAGTGTGGCCAGCTCGACACTGCTCACTGGCTATGGCTGGTTCGGGGTGGCTGGATCAGAACCTGTGTTGGTATTCAGCCAGTTCGCACTGGTTTGGGTGAGCCAGTAGCAATGATTTGGCATGGGTTGCCGAACTGGTAGTGACTTCTGGCTGCCACGCCCCTGACCCAGTCACCTGGTCACTGCTCACTCTCTTGTCCTGCCCACCCAATGTTTGCTCACCCCACCCACCCGACGCCTGCCCGCCCAATCACTCCTCACCTCCTATGCAGTACATTGGGTCCTTGGGGCTTGCCTGTAATCTTCCTACATGATGCCTGTGCCCCAACTGAGCAGCCCTGATCTACCTACTCACAGGTAAGCCTGCAAGTTGTGCTAGCCCCCCCCACCCCACCATTCCCAGATTTTGCTGAAGGATCCCCCACTGTCTCCAGGCTTGGCTGGCTGGCTTCCCCACCAGCGCAGCCCTATCCCAGGTGGTGGCACTGGCTAGGGCCTAGCTCGCTGCCCCTCCCAGTCCCTAGACTTGGCTGGCTGGCTTCCCAACCAGTCTGGCCCCATCCTGGGTGTGGCACTGGCTGGGGCCTAACTAGCTGTCCCCCCCTCACTGTCCCCGGACTTAGCTGGATTCTCCACGAGTGCGGCCCCATCCCAGGTGGCAGCACTGGCTGGAGCCTACCTATCTGCCTTCCCCCCATCTCCGGGCTTTGCTGGATGGCTTCCCCACCAGCGTGGCCCTATCCCAGGTGGTGGCACTGGCTGGGGCCTAACTAGCTGCCCCCACCACCATCACCAGGCTTGGCTAGCTGGCTAAGCTGCCACGCAGCATTCTCCCAGCTGTCCCTACCACCTGGCAGCCACAGCACAGCAAGCGGAGGTGGAGGTGCTCTGACCAGGAGGGCAGGGACTCCCAGGGCTGCCTCCCACAGCAGCATCTCTACAGCAGCGCCGCCGCCTCTGCTGCCTCCCACTTCCTTTTGTCCCCCAGGAGAAGCGAGCAGCGGCAGAGGTGTTCCAACCAGGAGGGCAGGTGGATGTCCCGGGGCTACCCGCTTTCTTTGTTCTTCTGCTGCCCACTGCTCTGGAGTTCGCCGGATTAGTTTGTCCTAGACCAGGTGTGTGTATGAGAGAGAAACTGTGTGTGGGGGGGGTGGAGAGAAACAAGAAAAAAAGAGAGAGAGAAAGAAGGGAGGAAGGAAGGAAGGAAGGAAGGAAGGAAGGAAGGAAGGAAGGAAGG
>NW_020769376.1:5870121-5942180 GCF_900518735.1 Pseudonaja textilis
AAGAAAGAAAGAAAGAAAGAAAGAAAGAAAGAAAGAAAGAAAGAAAGAAAGAAAGAAAGAAAGAAAGGGAAATAGGAGGGAAGGAAAGAGAAAGAGAGAGAGAATGTTGTGCTATTATTTTTAATTGTTCCATTATTTATCAAATATTAATATTTTACTGTCCCTACACCTAGAGTGATTTTACTGCCTTTGTTTTGCCCAGGCTACCACATATTTTTCAGGTTTTACATGCAATGTCTATAGTCCAGAGCATAAATACATGTGTGTTTAACAGAGTTGAAAGGGACTTTGGAGGTCTTCTAGTCCAGCCCCCTGATCAGGCAGGAAAACTGAGGATGCCAAACTCTGAGTAGAGGTCCTGGGAAAGGTGTCCGAATAACAGAATAACACTTAGAAGGGACCTTGGGGGGAACCCTATACCATTTCAGAGAAATGGCTGTCCAGTCTTAAAAACTTCCAGTCAGGAAGTTTCTCCTTAGTTTTAAGTTGCTTCTCTCTTTGTTCAGTTTCCATCCATTGCTTCTTGTTTGCCTTCTGGTGCTTTGAAAAATACATTGCCCCCCCCCCCACTTTTTTTTTTCTGGCAGCCCCTTAAAAGCCTGTTGTCTATCACAATCTTGGGCAAAGCATGTGAGCCATTTCCTCATTTCAGTGGTCCATGAATGTACATCTATAATATGTAGATAATAAAGTCCAAAAAAAAGGTGAACAACATTTTTACAGAACTATAAATACAGAACTATAGATACGTTTTAGCCTACAGGCCTTTAATCTTCTTAGTTGCTCTTTGTTGCACTTTTTCCAAAGTCTCAACATCTTTTTTGTAATGTGATGATCAAAACTGGATGCAGTATTGCAGAGGTAGTCTTACCAAGGCTTTATAAAATGGTACTAATACTTCATGTGATTTAGATTCTATGCCTCGGTTTATACAGTTAATGATTGAATTAATCTTTTTTGGCTGCCACTGAACACTACTGACTCATGTTTAAGTGATTGTCCACTAAGACTCCAAGGTCCCTCTCACAGTTACTGTTTCGGAGCCAGGTTCCACCTAATCTGTACTTGTACCTTTGGTTTTTTTCTGCTCAGGTGTAAAACTTTGCTTTAAATTTCATTTTATTGGATAAGCACCATTGTCCTCAGCTTGTCTGCTGGGGTGTTGGCTATTCCTGCCAGCTTAATGTCATCTGCAAATTTGATGAGTTCTCATTAAATATGATGAGATAAGCATCAAATATGAGACGAGTAGCGTTTGCTCAGCAGCCAAAAAAGTCAATGCAATCCTAAACTGCATTAACAGAGGGATACAATCAAGATCAAGGGAGCTACTAATACCATTCTATAAAGCCTTAGTAAGACCACACCTAGAATACTGCATCCAGTTTTGGTCACTACACTATAAAAAAGATGTTAAGACGCTAGAAAAAGTGCAGAGAAAAGCAACCAGGATGGTTAGGGGACTAGAGACTAAATCATATGGAGAACAGTTACAGGAACTGGGCTTGGCTTGGCTAGTCTAGTAAAGAGAAGGACCAGTGATAACAGTGTTCCAATATTTGTGGGACTGCCACAGAGAGGAAGGGGTCAAGCTATTTTCTAAAGCACCTGAAGGCCAGACAAGTAATCATGGATGGAAACTGATCAAAGAGAGATTCAACCAAGAAATAAGGAGACGTTTTCTGACAGTGAAAAAAATCAACCAATGGAACAGTATGCCTACAGAGGTTGTGGGAGCTTCATCACTAAAGGCTTTCAAGAAGAGATTTGCCATTTGTCAGAAATGATGTAGGGTCTCCTGCCTGGGCAGGGGGTTGGACTACAATTTAGATGACCTACAATTCAGTAATTCAGAGAAATCTTTTTCTGCATAAGCACACATAGCATCTTATTGCTAGGCTACGATCATCAATAAAATTATCTAAAAAAAATATTCATCTTTATCCTATTAGTGTCCTTTATCCTATTAGTGTACCAAAAATATTCCGTTTCATTTATAAGTACATTTACCAGCATTGGGCCATTTTGTTGTCAGCAAATATTCTAATAAATTGATATAAGATAGTGCCGACCCATGTGACAATTTTTTTTTCGTGGCTGCTTTCTACAAGCCTCATGTTACCATTGTTCATCCCCAGCTCCTTCCATAAGAAAGAAACATATTGAAATAAGTTAAAAGTCAACAAATAAGAATTTAAATATCAATGAAAAATCATATCTTAAAACATAAAAAAACAGCAGTTGAAACAGAGGGGAGGAAAGAGTCTCAACATGCTGCAGTGTAGCCACCCACACTTAGCCCTTGCATACACAATACGTTCCTCCAGCCCCTTCTGCATCAGTGCTTCAGAATAATACATGTTGGATTTTGGCTATAATTAATCTATTTAAATAATATTTAATAATAGATGCTTGCTATATGCTTTGTATATCATCAGGTATGAATAAAAGTACTAGTGAAGTACTAATAATAGCAACATGATACATCCTGTTCAGTTTTGGTGGATTGTTGTTGGAGGGAGGGAACAAGGCTGAAAATAGTTCCATTGCTATGGCATTGCAAGTAAAAAATCTTGTTGCCCTGTTACTATTTTGTAAATTAAGCCTGCAGCCAAGTCTGTTGCAAATTCGAACAATAATTTAAGGAAATATTTCAGCCAAGAAAACAAGTTGCTTCATTGATTTCTTTCAAAGAAATTCACATACTTTTTCTGCTTATTATATTTTAAAAATATTTTATTTTATTTCACAGATTACTCTGACAAAAGAGAGCCAATCAGATTTAAACTCCCCTCCAAGAAAAGAAAATTATTTTTAAAATGAACCTAAAGCACCATCTAGTGGGAGAAGAAGAAATTATTTATACATTGAAGGAATAGACTAAAACTTATATAGGAATGTGCTGTCTCGTTCACAGGCAACTTTACCACCAAGCTCACATTTATTACCTTTGCAGGTTTGGCCTTTGGTGATGGATAGATCCTGAGTTGCCTGATTATGTTTGTGTTATCAGCCTTCATAGCTTAAAATCAAATCTTTAAAAATTCTGCTTTCCTAGTTAAAGTGTTAATATTCCAAAATTATTTGAATATATAGTTTTCTGCTGTTATTAATTCAATAGCAACTTATTTCCAGTGGTGGGATTCAAATCATTTAACAACTGGTTCTCTGCCCTAATGGCCGGCTAGGTAGGTGTGGCTGGGTGGTCATGTGACTGGGTGGTTGTGGCCAAATGGATGTCACTCACATTGAAGGGTGTCTCTCCTCTCCTCAACATGCCCTACCCCCTCGCCCCTCCCCTTTTTGTCACACTCAGCCTTGCTTCACCTACCACCGCTTACTTCAAAGGCCTCAACATATCTATAGTTGTGTAAAAATGTTGTTTGTCTTTTTTTGACTTTATTATCTTTATTATCTGCCTCTCCATATTATAAATGTACTTTCATGGACCACTGAAATGAGGAAATGGCTCACATGCTTTGCCCAAGAGTGTGATAGGCAGGTCACAAAACAGGCTTTTGAGGGGCTACCACAAAGAAGCGGGGGGTGCAATGTATTTTCCAAAGCAGCAAAAGGCAAACAAGAAGCTGTTGGAGTTTGTAGCAATCCAGCTAGCACACAAGCAAATAATTCAGCAGGATTCATTATATAGAAAAAACGTCTTTATATACAATAATATAAACATGATGCATGTATACAATACCCATGCAGGTCTTGCAATGTGGTAGAGAGAAGAAGTAACAAGTACTCTCAAGTAAAAACAAATGAACTCTCTTATACACAGAACAATTAAGCTAAGACACACCAAGGCTCCAAACCGTCTCACATGGCTCACATAACAAATCCTGTGTCTCAGTCACCAAACAGTCCCCATTGGCTGACTTGTCACCATGGCTATTCCCGTTCATGAATTCTTATACACTGACATTCCTCCCTTTATTACTGGAATAGACATAAAACCAAATAACTTAATATTCTTCCCAATGGCTTGATCATTATTATATCTACCATTATATCTGTCCTTTTAAGAACAGTGAAGCAAGCTAATTAATTTACATTTGATGGCTTCTCTGACATTACAATATTTAATATCTACATGCCGGTTTCTATTTTTTACTCTGACACCTGTTGCAAGCAGCATTATCTTCAAACACTGTTACAGCTTCATTTACCTTCATTTACCTATGTTTAAATCCTGTAACAGCTGTATGTACCAAGTTACCTCTGAACAAAGTTCAGATACAGTAATAATTTCTGCCTCTGCCGTAGAAATGTAGTTGTTTGTTGTCTGGACTTCCAATCAGTTAAAGCCCCTCCAAATAATACCACAATCCCAGAATTGGGCTTTCTGGTTTTTACATCATTGGCATAATCACTGTCAACATAACATTTTAACTTTAATTCTTCAGAGACCTGTATTTGAAGACCCAAATTCATAGTTCCCTTCAAATACCTGAGAATCCTTTTTACACCCATCCAATGCAATTGCATTGAAGCAGCAGTAAAGCAACTTAAGATGCTTACTGCACAAGCTATGTTTTGTCTGGACCACTGTGACAGATATAACAGGCTCCCTATTGATGACTGATATATCTCTTCATCACAGGCTTCACTTATGTCCTCAGCCAAATTGTTATGAAAATCTGTGCTTATACAGTGCTGGAGCAGAATTACAATCCTTCATGTTATATTTCTCCAACAGCTGTTCAATCTTTCTTCTTTGAATGAGAACATAACTACCTTTCTCAATATTTTGTATCTCTACACCATTTTTTTGTGTAGAGAATTTTGTATTTCACCCAAATTTTTCAGTTCAAACTTCTCTAACTGATTAGCAAATTCTTTTACCTGTGACACATCATTTGCAATGAAACAAAGATCATCCCCAAATGCTAATAATTGACAATCCCCACCTTGTAACTTTCCAGTATATATGTAACCATCAGCTTTGCAACTTGAACCCAAAACCCTTTAATGCCGTATCTAAACAGATATTTCAATTCCTGGCTGACTGCTTCAGCCCATAAATGGCCTTGTTCAATTTATACACAGTGTTAAGCTTTTTACTTTCATATCCTGATGCTTGAACCATATAATTCTGCATTGAGGAATGCTATGGTTATATCAAAATGCCAAATTTTATAGTCATGTGCCACTGCCAATGCTAGTGCCAACTTTATGCTTTCATTCTTTACCATAGGTGCAAATGCCTCATCATAGTGCATGTTTTTCCTCTGTGAAAAACTTTTGTGCCACTTATCTTGCATTATATTGGATCTCATTGTTGGGTAGTACTTTCTTTTTGTATACCCATTTACATCCTATGGCTTTGCAACCCTGTGGCAAAGTCATAGATGTGAACATTTTATGTTCACCCATGGATTTCATCTCTTTGCCTATGGCTTTTTTCCACTTTACTTGTTCAATTTTAGATAATGCCAATACTTTTTAAAATTCCTTGGCTCATACCACACATTACACACTTTTACTTCGCTAGCAGAATACCTGTCAGGTGGAATCCCCTTGTTCCATTGCTTTGACCTGCATGGCCTTGACTGATCCTATGTTTCAACCCTTTCTTGCTTCATATCTGAGTCATCATCTTCTGACTCCTTTTTTCCTTTTCTTGTTCTTTTTCAGCTTCTCCTCCCTGAACACTGACACTGTTACTGAGTTACCGCCACTAAGTGGATCACCATCACTAAGTGAATCATTCCAAAAATTGGCATCAATTATGTTCCAATTTTGCTCTGCAAAGCTAGCAGACCTGGAAATCACTATTATTTTGCTCCCATCACTAAAGCGATAGCTCTTTAAGCCAGGCTCATAGCACATAAATCTGAGCTTTCTAGCCTTTAGTTGACCTTTTCTCCTGATTGTTTTTGGAATATACACCCATGCATTGCTTCCAAACACCCTGTCAGGCTACAGAACTTTTTCCCATTCAGTTAACAAGAATGAACTTCTGAAAACCAAATGTATCAAAAGGAATCCTTTATTGAGATGAGACAATTCATGTAGGAGTTCAAAGCAGTATCTAAGGTCTCTCAGGCATACAGGGATAGATAAGGGAGTTTAGAACCCCTCCCCTTATCTCGATGTGTATTTAGTGAAACCAAAGTCAGTATGTTAATTCCCCCCATCCCTTTTGTAGAAACGATCTTTTTTACAGTTTCCCAGGGCATACCTAATTTTCCCCCACCCCCTTTTTAGAACAAACTTTTCCAGAGGTTCCCAGGACACATCTCACTATGGAATTTTTATGGTCTTCTCATCTCCTGGCTGTGCCTCTCAGAGGTGATAGGTTCCGGCCATCTGGGTTTCCTCCCTCTATTGTATCATGTGTAGGTTATACAAATTCAATATAAGATTAAATATATTCAGGTTACATCAAGAAATGATTTCTTTATCAGTCTCCCCCCCACTTTCCTTCTTCCACTGAAGAAATGACAGATATATGGATCTGACACACCCTTAAATGTGCCAGAGATGGCTTTCTCTCATATAACACTGCATATGGAGTATCATTAATAGATGAACTCCACAGCCTATTGATTAAATAATTAGCAGTAAACATGATTTCACCTTAATATGATCTGCTCAGACCAGAATCCTCCAGCAGTGAGTCCTTCATTGTTTGTAAGATTCCATTCTTCCTCTCAGGTACACCATTCTCAGCGGCTGTGTATGGATATGTGCGTCTGTGTTTTATTCCTAACTGGCCCAGCAAACTCAACTTCATCTGGGTAGTCAAGGTGTATCTTAATTGGAATTGATTGCAATTAAATTAAAATTCATTGTAAATATTTATAATTAATTATCTCATTAGTTAATCAATTAATTAATAAATTAACTTATAAAATTAAAAAAGAGGGGGAATTAAATCAATTGCATAGGGATCCCTGTCCATACTGGTGCAGGTCCCTAGGCATGCCAACCGCCAGTAAAATTAAACCTCATATTCACACAACTCCTGTAACTAGGGGTTGTAATGGAAAGCAGAAGTTCCATCAGCTCCACTGGTTTCAGGCTCTGGAGTGGCAGCCACAAAAGCCAGAAAAACTATGACTAAGACCAAGAGTAAATCATCTGATTCTAAAAAGCCTTCAAAGGCCACTGAAAAGGATGCCAAGAGGTACCAGAGAGCACTAGAAAAACAACTCAAAAGGTGCCTTCGTGATGCTGAAAGAATAAGCAAATAGTATCTCCTCAAACAATAGCTCCTGTTCCAGTACCAATCCCAGCTTCTCCCCTGGATCTGTCAACACAATCCAGGCGCTGTAACATCTCGCAAGACCAAACAAATCAACTGTATTATTTGTACCGTGGGTTCCGGGGGTGACATTCATGCCTACAGCTGCTGGCCTGAGAGCAGAGGAATCTCTTCCCCAAGAAATTCCTTCACATATGAGACTCTGGATGGAACAAGCTATTAAGCAAGGCATTGGAGCAGGAGTGCAACAGGCCCTCATGGCTAGGCAACAACAGGCAGAACCCGAACACGATCTTCAATCGCATAGATCGCTAAGCAGAGCCAAATCTATTCAACTTCAGGTACCTTCCCAGGGAGCAAATCTCCTAATATCTCATACGCACGACCATGGGCTTCAATATAGGGAAGACCAAATAGACCAGTTGGAACAGGTTGTGTCTGTTTCTTCTCAGGACAGTGATTTATCCTTGTCTGAGACAGAGCAGATAGAGAAGGACATGTCAGACATTGAGGGCTTAGCACCCAATTAACTCAATTTCATGGGTCTGTCCCACCCACATTTATTTAAATCTTTACTGTTCAAGGCAAAGAACATGGCACGCCTTGGCAATCCGAACTCTACCTCCCAACTGCCTTCAGTGAAGAAGGAGTCAGATGATTTAATTTTTTCTCAACTTGTCAAAGAGGCGAAAGTTATTCCAGTCCCACAAATGTTTACTGAATTAGTTCAGAAACAATGGTCCTCTTATCCCAGTCCAACGGGATATGATAGGAAATTCTACAACTTAGAACCAGATTTCTCTAACTCTCTACTAGCCTCTGTCATAGATGAGCCAGTAGTTGCTCTAGCCTCTCCTTCTGCTATACCTAGCGAAGCGGAGGAAGCTCTTAAGCCAGAGGACAAGAGAGCAGAATTAGCCCTTTGCCGGGTTCACTTAGCAGATGCCTGGGCTATCAGGGTGGCTACAGCAGCCTCATTCTTTACCAGATCTTTCCTAAGGTGGCTTTGTCATCTGAGAGATTCCATTCTCTCATCGAACACCAGAGCGCATCAGGTCATAGCCAAAGTCATGACTGCTGCAGAATTCTCTGCAGATGCAACCTTTAATTTGGTCAAATTTTCATCTAGAGCCATAGTGTCACATGTCACGGCATGACACCTACTTTGGCTCCAACATTGGCAAGTGGACATCAAACATAAATGGAAATTAGCATCTGCCCCTTTAAAAGGGCTAAGTTATTTGGATCTGCCCTGGATCCACTTTTGGTGGAATCATGGAATAAGAAAAAGATCCTCTCCTCTCTTTTTCGCAAGCCAGACAGTAGAACTTCCCAGTCCTTTCTCCCCTTCTATCAAGGATACTACTCCCAAAGATCACAAAGGCCCTTTGGGTATAGACAAAGACAGCAGGAAGAAAGATCTGACTTTGGGGACAAAAATAGGAGGGGAGGCCAGAACAAAAGGTCCTTTCATGCAACAGGCAACAGGCCCTTTCGTCACCCCAAGTAAAATAATTCCTGATTCTCCCATAGGAGGATGGTTAAGGCTATTTGCAGAACAATGGGAATCTACACTATTGGAAGCTTGGGTCAGAGAGACAATAAGATCAGGTCTTTCTCTCTCTCTGGAATTCCTCTCCACACCCCTGAACTTTTTCATGATGTGGCCTGTTTCAAGGGATTCTACCAAAAGGACTCTTATGGAGACTGCAATCCAGCATTTGTTGGAGATCCATGCAATCCAACCTGTTCTGGCGGATCAATGCTCAAGGGGGTGGAGAACCATTCTAGATTTAAAATGCCTAAATTGCTTCCTGATCTACAGCAGATTTCAGATGAGCTCCTTACAATCAATCGTCCTCAGTATTAGACAAGGAGACATCTTAACGTCAATAGACTTAACAGAGGCATATTTACACATTCCCATCAGACCCACACACAGCAAATTCCTGAGATTCTGTTATAATAACCACCATTTTGAATATAAAGCTCTTTGATTTGGCCTAGCTTCTGTCCCCCGAACCTTTACAAAAGTTCTAGCAGCATTAGCAGCCCATCTTAGAAGTCACCCTATTAGGTTACAATGCTATCTCAATGACATATTAATTTTGTCATCATCCAGCTGACAAGCTGAACTAGATACTCAGATTACTTTACAAGCTCTACAAGAGCACAGTTTTTCAATAAATTGAGCCAAGAGTCATTTAACACCTTCAACTCGGCTCCTACAGTTGAGAGCTATCATTGATACAGTGGCTGTAAGGGTATTCCTATCACCAGATAGGCAGAGTAGCATTAAGCAGTTATCAAAGGAGATTAGGACTACGAAAAGAGTATCCCTGGCCCAATTATCCAAACTGCTAGGAAAAATGATCTCCTGCATTTCTATTATTCCCTGGGCCCAACTCCACTCCAGAACCCTTCAATGGTTTCTGCTCCCATATCAGCGGTCAGGAAGGAGCAATTCTATATCCAAGGTCACCATTCCATCAAAGGTCCTCATCTCGCTACACTGATGAACCACAGTAAACATCAACAAGGGCTGTCTTTTCAAGGACCCTCACAGACAGACTATCACAACAGACGTCAGTCCCTCACAGCTCAGGGTCATTGGTCCATGACAGAACAGGCCTGCAGCATAAATTGTGTTATGTCTCACCTGTACCAACAAGGTGAGAAGTCCAAATTTCCAACTAAACACAAACAAGCAAGCAAGTCTGGTAATTACAGGGTTAAATTCCTTGAGCTGATAAAGTTCTTGGCAATCTCACACAAGCTGTCTGCCAAGTCCGACAATAAAGCAGGAACATAAATCACAAGCTGTCTTGGCACACAGGATATTCCAAAGCTTCTCTCACTAAGTAACACGTTGTCCTGAACAAGTTCCCAGAGGGAACACACCCACTTTTATTCCCTGTGGGGCATGTCAGTCCCTCATCTCAGTTTCTGATTCGTCCTTTCTTTCTACGTTGCAGCTCACATTTTTGCCTGCGCCGTTGCCTCGCATCAAGCCAGCATTCCTCAGCTTGATCCTCAGTCAGAGGCCCTGATACGCTCTCCTGGTTATCTGCTGACACCTGAGGCACAATCAGGGAGGAAGGTCTTGCCGAAGAGAAAAGTCCTGGGGAGGAAGGCAACTCCAAATCTTCATCCTCTAACAAAGCAGGCTCAAACCTCAGAGCCAAATCCTCCTCTTCCTCATTGTCCAAATCTTCGTCCTTTAACAAAGCAGGCTCAAATCTCAGAGCCAAATCCTCCTCTTCCTCATTGTCCAAGTCTTTGTCCTCTAACAAAGCAGGCTCAAACCTCCAAGCCACAACAAATTGGCTGGAGTTGAGGGCAGTACATCTGGCCCTCCACAAATTTCTATCTCTGATTCAAGGGCAACATGTCCTAATCCTGACCGACAATGTGTCCACAAAGACCCATATAAACAGGCAGGGGGCACCATTCAAAATCACTGATGAGAGAGACAGAGAAGCTGTGCCACTGGGCAGAGAGGAACTTGATCTCCATCAAAGCAGAACACATCTTGGAACAGTCCAACACCCAGGCAGACTGGTTGAGCAGGGCCACTTTCGACCATTCCGAGTGGTGCCTGCACCCGAGACTGTTCCAGGAGATGTCATATCTGTTCAGCCAACCGATCATAGACCTCTTGGCCTCACCTATCAACACACAGCTCCCAAGGTTCATGTCAAGATTTCCAACATAAAGAGCAGAGGGAGTCAACACTCTATGCTGTGGCTGGCCTCAAGATCTCCTCTTTGCCTTCCCTCCTCTCCCACTGATTCCCAAAGTGGTCCAAAAGCTTTTAGAGGAGAAAGCAGAATTGTTGTTGGTGACAACTTACAGGCCAAGACATCCGTGGTTCGTGGATCTCAGGAATCTATCAATAACAGACCCATGGAGAATCCTGCTGGACAGAGTTTTGCACACACAGGGTCCAATTCAACATCTGGACCCACAATGTCTGCACCTAGCCATATGGCACTTGAGAGGAGATATCTGAAAGGTGAGAAACTCTCCAGTAAAGCATCTCTATGATCCAAGCAGCTAGACGGCCATCAATGAACCAAATATACAACACCACCTGGCAGCTAAAAATACCAAAGGAGTATCTTTTTAGTTGACATCAGTGAGACAAGATCTCTGCATTTTTCATTCTGACAGAGTTGACCTTTGTCTACATCCAACCTTCATTCCCAAAATTAATTCGACCTTCCACAGAGCTCAGGAGTTGATACTCCCCAACTTCTGTTCTAGACCATCTCACAGTCTAGAGCGACAATGGCATTTATTAGATGTAAGACGTGCACTCTGAATCTATATAGACAGAACTGCATCTTTTAGAAAAACGGAGGTGCTCTTCGTCTCTTTTCAACCAGCTACTCAAGGCAGGAAGGTCACATCATCGACAATTGGCAGGTGGCTACAAGCCACGATTGCAAAGTCATTGCCTGTACCCACGGGCATTACAGCACATTCAATAGGAGTGCTGCAACATCAGCTGCTTGGGCCACTCAAGCGTCAATCGAAGAAATATGTAGGGCAGCAATGTGGGCTTCAATGTCGCCTTTCATAAGGCACTATAAACTGGATGTTTTTCTTCCACTGAAGCAGCCTTTGGCAGACAAGTGTTACAACGAATCCACACGTAACAAAAGGGGACTCCAACCAGACAGAGACCCTCCTGTAGAACACACCAAGCTTTGGTATGTCCCATGTCTGGATGCTCTGAACAGCTCATCTGGAGAAGGGGGGTTGGTGCTTACGTGATACGCCCATTCTCTGTGAGCTGTGAAGAGCATCCAGCCCCACCCAGAGTCCGTCTGGTGGTCCAATTCTGGCCAAGTCTATAGAGCAAAGGTGAAGGAGAATGACGATGAACTTATCACTTCAACTTCGCCAAAACTGGGGACACTAAGGAGGACCCTCAAAGATAAGTGTCCTCAGAATTCAGCTCAGCCTATCAGATGACAGAAGAAAGCGCCTTCCATGTCTAGATGCTCTTCACAGCTCACAGAGAATGGGCATATCAGGTAAGCACTAATGCCCCTTCCCAGGTGCAAGATGGTACCAAAAAAGAGGATGAATTGTCATATGTTGGAATTACATATTAAGAGTTACACCTCTGAAAATGAGGAACATAAGGGAAGCTATATTTATCTGATTTTGGAACTATGAAAAGATTGCTGGACTGTTATATAACTATAACAAATAAGCTTGTTATGTTCTGTAACTTGTTATGTTCTGTAGCAAATGTCAGCTTTTTGGCTAGAACATGGGACTGTAATATTTTTGACATACATGTATGTGAAAAAGATCTTGGGTCATCCTGACCTGAACAGAACTGGTTAATGATCTATTGTATTACAAAATTACCCAGATGGTCATAACAGGAAGACAAGCCATGAGAATGAGTTACTTTCCAAGAGATGGGCGTCTGGGAGGAGTTAGTGGAAAAATACCTAGAGAAAGTCCCTAAAATTACTAAAAGAAAGAATGGAACGTAACATACATATATGTAAAACCCTATAAATGTAGTAACCACTCTAGGTGTGATGCAGTGGTGGGATTCAAAATTTTTTACTGCCGGTTCTGTGGGCATGGCTTGGTGGGCATGGCATGGCTTGGTGGGTATGGCAGGGGAAGGTTACTGCAAAATCCCATTCCCTCCCCATCCCACTAACCTGCTTCTGAGTTCCGTTTTCCTGTGCAGGGCAACAAAAGAAGACCCAGCCGATCAGCTGAGACTCAGGAGGCAGAAAATAGATGGGGGTGGGGCCAGTCAGACGTGGCATTTGCCGGTCCTCCTAGCTACTCAAAATTTCCACTACCGGTTCTCCAGAACTGGTCAGAATCTGCTGAATACCACCTCTGGTGTGGCATCTTTATACTCCTAATGTTAAGGAGATGAAGTCCTATTCCGATATTTGCAAATTTTTTGAATAAAAAAGCTTTTTTACGGTTCTTTGGTTGTTGAATCTATTTTTGGCATATATAACAGTCCACTAAAGAGAGAAGATGGCAAGGAAGTAACAGGCAATATGTGAAAGCAGAGCTGCTTGACTCATTCTTTGCATCAGTCTTCAGGCAAAAAGAAACGATAGCCCAATCTACCAAAAACATACAGTAATTGTAAAAGACAGACTAGAAATAAAAATTAAAATGAGCAAAAATATTGTAAGAGAACACCTGTCTAACCTTGATTAATATAAATCATTGACAGCTGATGAATTACATCCCAGAGTTCTGAAGGAGCTGGCAGATGTTACCTCAAAACCACTGTACCATATTAAAAATCCTGGAGCACTGGGGAACTACCAGAGGACTGGAAAATAGCTGGTGTGGTTTTCATCTCCAAAAAATGGAAAAGTCAGACCTAGGAAATTACAGACCAATCAGCCTAGATCTAGAAACATCTAGAAATGAATAAAGTTATTAATAGGTAGTCTATTTCTACCATCATCTCTTGCTTGTTTTAGTATTTCAATTCTTGTTCATTTTTTGGCATGTTTTCCATACTCCTCTCTTAGTGTTTTATATCTTCATGCATCATTCATATTTAATCTAAGTATTCCCTGTGTCTCTACCTCTCTCTCTCTCTCTCTCTCTCTCCCCCTAACATTCACTATGTCTATCAATGTCTCTATCCTCACTTCAGAAATGTCCTTTTGATTATCCGATTCTATTTTTTGATCTCTTAATGTGTAATCTATCTGATCTGTTTCATCCATTTTGAGTATCTCCTCCTTGTCTTTTTTATTTATTTGTGTTTTATCAGCTCTATCCTTTCCTCTGTTTTTTCTATTTTCTCCTCTATTTTCAGGGTTACCTGTTTATTTTTCATTGTCATTTGCTGAGCTTTTTCTGGTCTCACAACTATATCAAGTAACAAATCCTTTATCTCCTTGTGGTTCTTTGTTATGGTTTCATGAATACTTTGATCAATAATATTTCTTTTTGAAATATACTTATTTTTCCCTGTTGGAGCATTTTGTTTTATCTTAATAAATCACAAAGTTTCTGAATAATCTACCAAGGGCTCAATCTCTCCGTTGTCTGTAACACCAAAAAGCCAGTATTAAAACATTTCTCTTAGTCCCCAAATCATTCCTCAGGATGCACAGTATTTATTGTTCTTTGTAGTCCTCCACCAGTCAGTTTACTTCTTCCAAGTTTCCCAATAAGTCTTTTTCCCCCTTTAATTCCTGTATGCTAAGGTTTCGCCATATCTTCATAAACCATGTAGCCAACTCTTTAGTTTCGATAATTCCAGATTTTTGTAAGACACTTTACATAGCAATTTTCGAAAGTCTCAAAAAAATTGCTTCTTAGCCATGAAGAAAATAGATATGAGACATTATGCAAAGAGAAAAAAAGAAAGCAAAACAATCTCCCAGATGTTACTTCAAGGGCATTTCCAGACTTGTAAAAATATAGTGTAGTTTCTTTCACCAGAAGATGGCACCACCACCTACGTTTTCAACGTTATATCCAATTTAAAAGCTAAAAACCTACTTCCAATTTTGTTCAAGCATTTTTTTCCAAAAATCAACCAAATGTTTCCAGCATTTTAAAATGCCATTTCAAAATGTTGCCAATAAAGTATTGTCACAAAATGAACCCAATAAAACATGGAGACAGCAACACAAACAAAACAATTCTTACTTTGTCAGAGGTTTATTTCATGAGCAATTTGGAACATGAATAGCCATCAAAGTAAATCAATACAGCATTACTTACATCAGCAACCCATTGCAATGAGGTCCAAAGAAAATAGCTGGATCCAGCTAGGAATAGGTATAAAAGAAGGAGATGGGTTTCAAATCATGGCCACTGATAGTAGCAAGGAATAGCTACTATCAGTGGCTGTGATTTGAAATCCATCTCCTTCTTTTATACCCTTTCTTCTGACAGCCCCTTAGTAAGTAGAATTTTACTGAAGTTACTTCCTTGTTCTCTTATACTGACAGGCAGTCTCTACATACACCCCTGTACATCTCAGACCTCTATCCATCAGCTACTTTCAGTTCCTTATTTTCCAATGCCCAAGACACTCTTAGTCCAAAATTGCTTCTGAAACTAATTACTTTGCAGATACATGTTGCAAATAGCGCTAGCACAGCAAATTACAAATATTTTCGTTATGCTTAGAAAATCATTCTAGCTGATACTTTAATATACAGCATTTTATTTCAAACCTGCTATCATTTTGTGGCCTATATAGTTGCAGCAGTTTCATAGCCCAGATTTTCTCTTCTCTCAGTCCCTCTGCTTTGTCCTATAGGACAACATCAACATTTGTATATAGCTATTAGCTTATAGTACCTCAAGCCTCTTAATCAATCTATTTCCTTAAGTAATCATTCTTCATGTAAGATGAAAAAGGAATCTATTTTGATTTGCAGCATTTTACAATGAAGTATTAGAAGAGTGGGTATTCAATCTGGCTGAAAAGTATTGCCCTTTCTCATAGGAGTATAGCCATGGTCACTAGATATCACAGATGCAATAGATGGGGCTCTTTGTTCTTGGATAGATTGGGAAGACACCCTAGAGACCTGAGAGGCAATGGACCTTATGGAAGGTGCTCTGCTAATCTCCAGCAAAGAACCTCTGGATCTCCTCATTGTGGCATGGGTTGTGATAGTCATAAGGGGCACTGGGGAAGGTCTTGGGACTATAGTGGATTTGCACTTCTTGATTATTACAAGTATGACACACAGCAGAAACAAGATGGATAATACTGAGATTAGAAGAAGCATAATCTTTTCTCCTATACCAGAAAATAGCTGTGAAAGTAATCCAAGGATGCCTCCATTATAAAATAACCCATAAGCAGCCATAGGCCCTTCTTTGTAGTCTTTGACAGCTTGGCTAAGTTTATTAATATTTTCAAATAGACTACGATTACCATCAGGGATAAACACACAGCATGAAAAGCCTATACGTTTGAAGACACCTCTTCCCTTGCCAACATCATGTCAAGGGCTAATTGATTCTGTAAGACAGTGGTTCTTATTGCTGAAATTTCTGCCCCAACTATTTCAAACCCTAGTGCAGGAGTATTAGTGGTTGTTTCAAGAAGGAGGAAGAACATTTTACACTGTTCCCATAACATATTAACACCCAATTGGGGAATAAGAGTTCCAAAGAACTGATTCCAGCCATTGTACAGGAAAGTGGTGTTGGACAGGGTGTGGGGCACAGGAGATGTGGGGCTATGAGGATATCAGGGCTCAAGCAGTGGCAAAAAGGCCAGGGAAGATAGTTCCCACATAACACCTGCCCTTCCAGCCTAGGGGAAATTTACGATAGGCTGATGTTCCACAGATGAAGTGGAAACCTGGAGGAGCTACAAGGTGGGGGGTGGGATCCTGGAGAGGTGAGAATAGACCAACCCACATTGTGTTGTTGACAAATGGAGCAGGTGAAACAAATTTGCTTAGTCATGACATGTACTTCAGGGAAAAACCATTCCTTGTTGACAGTTGAAGATACTCCGTCCTGGCCAACATGGGCAGGCCCACGTTGGAGACAAATGATGTAAGGCAATAAAGATCGGGGGCACACAGGACATCCATCAGGATGGCACCAGATCTTGTTGTCATCAGGGACACAGGCAGTGTTCGTCCACATATGTTGCTCAGAAGCTGGAGAAGAGGCCTGAGCATTAAGCAATTCTTCAAGCAGAGCAGAAGGAGGAAAGGTGTCCACAGCACAGAGGAGAGTAGAAGAGAGGTCAGGGAGGGTTAAAGCAGCATTTTTAGCATTGGTAAGAGAGTTGCCAATCGCTACTTCATCGGTGGAGGATTGGTGGGTGTTGAGGTAATTCCCCGTTAGGAGAATGAGCGCACACAGGGAGACGTAGTGAGAGTGGTGAAGAATAACACACAACCAGCACACAGATACACTGTATAGTAAAATGTACGTTTTTACTTCCAGTAAACGGTTAAGCAAAGTTCAACAAACAGCCCAAGTCATTCACGGTTAAAGCAGTCAGTTTTCAGTCCCGGGATAATCCAAAAACAAAGTCCAGTATCATAAACAGTTAAGTAATCAGACTCATATCAAATCCAAGAAGAACTATGATCAACAACAGTCAATAGGGAAAATGCAGGAACGGCAACACTCTCAACAACAGGACAGAACAACCCAGGTTTCTGGCTCTATCTTATGGCCATTTGAGGAACCACACCTTATTACAATTTTAGCATTCCCTTAAAGAGACAGTATTAAAATGTCTATCCTGGTTTATATATTTTCCAACCCAACTGTTAGGTGACTTACATTCCTAACATTCTATAATATATACAACTTTACATTCTAAGTCCATAAGCCTCGCAGCAAGCATTATGCTTTACAGAGCCTTGGGCTTTTGTAAAATGATCTGCGATGTTATTTTCTGACATACAGTATTCCAGTTTAATCATTTTACTTTGCACACATTGTCTCACATTTAAATATCTTAAATCTGTGTGTTTTGATCTTGTCTTTAGAGCAAGACTGGAAGCCATCTGTATTGCTGATTGATTGTCTTCATAAACAACAATAGAATCTGTTACATCAATTCCCATGTCAATCAATATTTGCTTATAACAAACTAAATCTGTACATAATAAAGACAAACATGAGAATTCAGCCTCCATTGTTGATAAACTTAAATGTTTCTGTCAAATAGACCTCCATCCAATCAACACCTTTCCCAATAATACTACAGTACCCGATGTAGATTTACATGTATTTATGTCTGTAGCAAAACTTGCATCAGCATATGCAGTTAGACTTAGTTCATCCTTAGGCTCCAAATACAATGCATAATGCAATGTTTGTTTCAGATATCTTAACACATGCTTAGCAGCTTGCCAGTGCATTTCAGTTGGCTCAGCGTTAAATCTGGCTAATTGCTTAACACAGTATGCTATATCTGGCCTTGACCAATTACTGAGAAGATAAACTACCAATCAAGGACTGATAAATGTTCTTATCAAAAACAGGACTTTGAACATCACTATGGCTAAACTCCTGGCTCATCGGTGTTTTAGCCAGTTTACAAAGTTCCGTTTTAAAACTTTTTAGTAATTGGTTAATTTTATCTGCCTGTGAGATTTTGAATCCTCCCCTGGTTTTATCTATCTTTAAACCAAGATATTGTTTAATTTCACCTAACTGTTTTATCTTAAATTTCTTTTCTAACAGTGACATTATTTTGGTAGCTTCTTGTTCAGTTTTGGTGATTAATGCTATGTCATCAGTAAACAATAGCAACAATGAAATTACACCATTACTTTCTCTTTTAAACAAACATGGATCAGCCATGCCCGTTACAAAACCTATCTTAGTTAATTCCTTAACACTGGTTCCACTCATATCCTGATTGCTTCAAGCCATAAAAACTCTTTTTCAATCTCCAGCAATCAGTTGTATTATCATTTTTGATACCCAAAGTTTTCTTTAAATATATAGTGTGTTACAACGGTGCATGCAGATATGCCATCTCTACATCTAAATGATTTATAATGTATTTCTCCTTAGCTGCCCACACTAAAGCTGCTCGTAATGTGGCAGCTTTCAGACTAGGTGCAAACACCTCATCATAGTCGTTTGCTGCCTGATTGAACCCTTGTGCTACTAACCTGGCTTTATGGGTAACAGTCCCATCTACACTAGTTTTAAGTTTATAAATCCATTAAATTGTTACAGGATGCAAGAATAAGAGGAGGATTTGCTTTGCCCAATTGGGAATTATACTACCAAGTGACAAGTCTGATGTGGGTAAAGGAGTGGATAACGTTAAGGAATACTAGACTTTTGAATTTAGAAGGACATGACTTGCTATTAGGGTGGCATGCCTTCCTCTGGTATAAGGGAACTAAAACACAGGGGTATTTTAGAAGACATTATATTCGAGAAGCATTGTTTCTAAACTGGGAGAAGATAAAAAAGCAATATTATTTAAAAATTCCACTATGGTTATCTACTATTGAAGCTGTTTTTCTATCCAATAAAATATAAAAAAGAACAAACAGTTAGATATGGTGAGATATTGAATGAAAAGGGTGAACTTAAATCTATACAAAAATTAGAGGAACAAGGTATAAAGATGAATTGGTTTTCATATTTGCAAATACAATCTAGATTTAATAAAGATGTTAAAACAGAAGATATCTATGACAAGTTGACTGATTTAGATAAAATTTTGACAGGTACTGGTGAAAAAGTAATCAAAAAACTTTATGGACATTTGCTAGAGTTTAAATTAGAGGAAGAACAAGTAAAAGAAACAATGACTGTGTGGGGGAAAAATTTCAGATATGGGATTGACTTAGATAAATGGCAAAAATTGTGGTCTCAAAATTATAAAATGACAATGTCAACTGCGTATAAAGAAAATTTGTATAAGATGTTTTACAGGTGGCACTTACCCCTGATGAGAATTGCCAGGATGTTCAAAGAGAAATTGGATAAATGTTGGAAATGTCATCAGATACCTGGTTCATATTACCACATGTGGTGGACATGCTCAGACGCAAAAAGATATTGGACTATAATCCACACGTGGTTGGAAAAAAATGACAAAACAACACATAGACTTTAAGCCTGAGATATTTTTATTGGGAATTATACCGGAAATATATTGCAAAGAATTGAAATATTTGATTGTAAATGTTTTAACAGCGGCTAGAATTGTATTTGCTAAGAACTGGAAAAATGAAAAAATACCTATACAGGAGGAAATTATTAAGAAAATCATGGACTGTGCCAAAATGAGTAAATTGACATTTGAAATTAGAGAACAAGAGGATAAACAATTTTATATGATATGGGATTTATTTTATCAATGGTTAGATAAAAAGACATGGTAAAAAAATAGACTACTAAGCCTTACAATAAAAGTTAATAGATTGATATAGAATACAATATAAAATATATAACCACTGGATGAATGTATAAGATTAAATCATAATGAAAATTAGAATATCTCGTATAAAATGATGGAAAAATAGTCAAATGAATGTTTAATAATTGATATTATATAAGCACAAGCTAGATTGATAAGGTGAGAATTTATATAACTTGTGTGTAATGGTAAAAAAAAGGATAGCACAAAAGATTGTAACCAACTGACACACTGTATGTATATAATTGAAAGATGTTTTTAAGTTTTTATGTTTTGTTCGTATGTTTGTTGTAAAAAATAAAAACTTTGTTAAAAAAAAAGTTTATAAACCCATTTACATCCTATGACATGTTTACCAGGTGGTAACCTTTGTAAGGATTTCAGTTCCTTATCCATTGCTTCCTGCCAAGCAGCCTAATCCTTAGTAGGATACAGTTTAAGTTCAATATAGTTATTTGGAACTGTATTCACTTGGCATACAACACTAGCCTCATATCTATCAGGTGGTCATGTTACTCGTGTTGAATGTCTTGGTAATACAGGGCTTACTGGTGGACTCACCTGTTCCACCTGCTCCCGTTCTCCTACCTCCTCCTGTGCCTGTTCTCCTACTTCCTCCTGTGCCTGTTCTTCCTCTTTAATGGCTATTCGTGGTTTACTTATTTCATTTTTAGGGACTACTTGGGTGTCAATTATAACATCATTGTTGGATTCCTGCTCCAGTTTATTCCACTCAATGTGCTCAAGAAATTTAGTACTAGTGCTACAATAAACATGAGCTGTGCCTTGATCCCAAAATCTAAATGATCTATGGTTGGCCTTGTAACCTATGAAAAATAATTTCTTAGCTCTATGTTTCCCTTTCAGTCTTACTTGTGAGGGAATATGCACCCATGCTGGAGCTCCAAATGTGTGTAGATAACTTAAATTTGGTTTTCTGCCATGCCGAGTGAATGGTAATTCACCAGTTGTTGTATTCACCACATTGTTTAACACATGATTGCTACACATTATGGCCTCACCCCACAGTCTTTCAGGTAAACCTGAATCAGATAACATAGTGCGAGCCATGGCTTGTAACATTTGCCCTCTTCATTCTACAAATTAGTTATGTTGTGGCCTGTAAGGTGCGGAACGTTTATGCTCAACCCCAGCCAATTTCAGCATAGTTTGGAATCTCTTGTTAATAAACTCAGTCCCGTTATGAGTTACTAAAGTAATTACTTTACTCCTCATTTTTCTTTCAGCAAATCTTAGCCAGTTAAAGAAATGTTGGAATGTTTCTGTTTTGTTTTTCATGAGATAGCAGAAACCGTATCGTGAGTAATGGTCAATGATATTCAAAACATAGCAGGCACCTCCCAAACTGGGTTTCTTAGGACCAATTATGTCAGCAAACACAACCTCTAAAGGTTCTTTGGTCTTAAACCCATTAAGTCTGTTTGTTGGAGTAACCTTGCTCTTCTCCTGGCTACAGGCATTACAATTTAAATACTTGTTACAGGGTTTTAATTTTACTCCCTCTGACAATTCAACATTTTGAAATTAATGTGCCCCAGACGTCTATGCAGTAAACGTATACATTCGTCATATGGCTTAACATTGTTATAAACTGAGTTAGCCATCTTCAACTGATCATCATGTATCACATATAAATCATTCTCTAAAGTAGCAGTAACACTTTTACCCTCTTTCTCTATTATACAGTTATCTCTCCTAAAAGTTACTACATAACCAAGATTAACTAAAGCCCTTACTGATAGCAAACTAAATTTTAGTTTAGGTACATATAACATAGCTAAATGTTCGTTTATACAAGAACAATATGCAGTACCTTCACCAGACGCTTTCATCTTCCATCCATTTGCCAGTGATACATGTTGCTTACTCGTAGACATCTTTATAAACCTCTCTCTATCTTTAGTAATGCATTGCGATGCTCCACTATCAACAACCCACAAATCATCGTTTACAGTTGAATTGCTAGACATAGCTAAACTAACATTCTTCTTGGCCTTCTGGTGATTACTAGTATTCTGTCTTTTTCCCTTCTTACAATATTTAACCCATGTCCCTTAGCCCTACAAGAAAAACATTTCCTAACAGTATAGGCAGTTGAAAACAAATCATCTTCTTGTGGCTGTTCCTTCCTCAGTTGGTCCCTATCCAGTCGTCTTCTTGCTTCTTCTAACAACCTTCCAGTTATGACAGTCAGTGTCAGTTCATCTCTGGTCAGGACTTCCAGTGAAGATACGTCATCATCATAACCTTCATCCAACGAGGAAAGAATGATGTAAACTTGATGTAGCTCTGAAAATATCAGTTCCTTTTCATGTAGCTCTTGAAAAGTTCTTTTCATGAAGTTCAAATGAGTTAACATATCTCCTCCTTTCAGAAGACGTGCTCTAAACAGTTTATGTGTAAGATGTATGTGTGCACCTACGCTGTCACGAATGTAAATCTTCAAATTATCCCAACACCTAGCAGCAGACTCTTCTCCACGAAAATGGACTAGCTGCCGGTCACTCATGTTAGTCCAATTATACAAAGAGCTCGTTCATTGTTCTGTTTAAAGTCAGAACTTCTTGCCATCGTCATCATCTGGATCCCAAGCATTTACATCCGGTGGGTCCTGAACTGCATTCCATAACCCTTCTCTACACAGAAGTAGACTGCACTTCATAGACCAGGAAACATAGTTTGTTCCATCCAACTGGATTATCAGTGATAGACTTGTTGACGGGTCTTGTGCCATCTTTACCAGGAGAGTAACCCACAATTAAACAGTAAACATCTGTCTGTATACGATACTGTGTATTCACACTAACTCTCAGTTATCTGAGCCTGTTATGGTCTGGGCCCATAACCAGTGTTGAGGTAATTCCCCATTAGGAGAATGAGAGGTCAGGGAGGGTTAAAGCAGCATTTTTAGCATCAGTAAGAGAGTTGCCAATCGCTACTTCATCGGTGGAGGATTGGTGGGTGTTGAGGTAATTCCCCATTAGGAGAATGAGCGCACACAGGGAGATGTAGTGAGAGTGGTGAAGAATAACACACAACCAGCACACAGATACACTGTATAGTAAAATGTATGTTTTTACTTCCAGTAAATGGTTAAGCAAAGTTCAACAAACAGTCCAAGTCATTCACGGTTAAAGCAGTCAGTTTTCAGTCCACACATTTGACTATTGCCACTGCAGAGGGTAATTGAAATACTTCCAAAAGGTCCTTAACTTCATAGGGGAACCTTGAGCAGTCAAAAATTCCACACATTTGCCATAGCTGCCAAAATCATGAACTACGCCAAAGGCATAGCAGCTGTCAGTATAGATGGTGGCAGAACATCCAGCAGCCAATTGCAGGGCCCGTGTGAGTGCAACAAGTTCAGTGACCTGTACAGACTTAGAAGCCCTTATGTCCCTTAGCAGCAAGATGTTGAAAAGATCACCAACATACTGAATTAATACAGATTGCATAGAGAACTGTATATCAGCCAAATCTTGGTGCAAGATCTGAGAAAAGATAGAAGGGGATTCACAATAGCCTTGTGGTAAGCAACACCAGGTGAGTTGTAAGCCATCATGTTGGAAAGCAAATAAAAACTGGAAATCAGGGTTATGGGAATGGAAAAGAAAGCAGAAGCAAGATCTACTACCATAAAATAACGAGCAGAAGCAGGGACAGAAGATATAATAATAGCAGGGTTAGAAACAGTGGGATATGAAGGAATAACAATGATATTAAATGTAAGCAAATCCTATACGAACCTCCATTTATCTGTGGCTTTCTTTTGAACAGGTAAAATAGGTGTATTACAAGGGCTGTGAGTGGGAACCCAAATACCTTGCTCCCAAAGCAACTAAATTGCAGGATGGCTTCCTTAGAAATGGGGTACTGGGGAATATGAGGAAGGGATTTGGAAGGGTCAAGTTGGATACGGCTGGGCTCAGCTGAGCATATGCACCCAACTTCTGCTGGCTCATATTTAAACGTTTGTCCACTAGGACTCTGAGATCCCTCTCACAGTTACTACTATTGAGCAAGGTACTACATATACTGAACTTGTGCATTTGATTTTTCTTGCCTAAACGTAAAACTTTATTTTTTTTACCATTGAATTTCATTTTGTTAGATAGCTCCCAACATTCAATTTGAAGGAAAATTTGAATTTCTAATAGTTTTATTAATTTATATGACATACAAAAAGAATACAAAAGCAAATATTAGGTAAGGAAAGGAAAGGAAAAAGGGAAGTGGATAATGGGGAAAAGCAAGGGAAAAAGAAAAAAAAGGCATTGACTTCCAACTCCTTTGGTGCAGTAAAATAAGGCATTAAGAGCTACACTCAACTTTTTACTTTTTCATAGTAATAGAAACAAGCCTTTTCTATAACAACAAATCAAGTCCAATGAAACTCTCAACCACCCATTGGATCAAATGCATGGATGAAGGAAAACCAAACCTTCTTGATGTTTGGAAAACAAAAGTTTTTAATTCCTTCTTGTGCAAGGACACCAAGAACACAGTCAAGCAATATATCATCTGTTATTACCCCTCATTATCCAATCATAGTCATTGTAGTCAATCCCCATAGCTTAATTAATCCACCATTAGCTACATTCACATCAACATGTCCACAACAAAATGGCTCCCCATCAGTACATTCTTAGTGTGTACTCTCCAGGATCTTTGCTGGTGTATCGGAATCGCCACCCTTCCGGATCACTACCATCATCGAAGCCCCATTGGTTGCTTGTGTTGTGTGGTCGCGACAGGCTGTCCCCTCTACCAGGATCCAGTCTATAAAACAATACAAATTATATCAATATTTAAATTACTACTGTGGTCCAGGCTTATCTGGATACTTGGCATAAAACTGCCTTAAAAGTTGGTTTGCACACATGTCTGATACTTTCACCCATGTTGCCTCTGTTTCAGGATATCCCTTCCATCTTACTAGATATTGCAAGACCTTCCTGCGTATTCAGGAATCTAGGATTTTGTCAATCTCAGCATGGGTAGAGTCCCCAGATGTAACAGGTTCTTCAATCTGGGGTACACTATTGTGTTCTACAGGCTTCAGTAAACTAGCGTGAAACACAGGATGAATTTGGTGTAATCGTGGTGGTAATTTAAATTGTACAGTGACAGGATTAATCACTTTAGTGACCTGGAAAGGTCTGATATATTTTGACCCTAGTTTCCTTTTAGGTTTAATTATATATATTTGGTTGACAGGTAAATATAATCGCTGACTTGGAATGGTTTATGCTCTCTTCTCTTCTTGTTTGCCTGTTGTTTGTATTCTTGTGCTGTTCTGTTGAGGGTCTCTTTTACTTTTTTCCAACTATCTTGTACTTTTTTAGACCACATTTTAGCACTGATAGGATGCTTGTCATCACATTGCAAGTTTGGCATTGGAACAAATTCTACCCCATTTACTATTTGGAATGGGCTACACCCTGTGCTTTTATGAATAGCATTGTTATATGCTACTTCAGTGAACAGAAGTAGATCAGCCCATTCTCGCTGTTGATAAGACACATATGATCGTAGATATCTCTCAACCATCGCATTGGCTCTTTCAGTAGCACAATTGGTGCTAGGGTGATATGCGGAACTAAGACCTTGAGAGGACCCTAAGAGACGTACAAACGCTCTCCAAAACCGTGCAGTAAAATTGCACACCCCTATCCGACATTATTTTTCTGGATGTCCCATGCAGCCAGTATATGTGTCGTATGAATAGGCCTGCTAATTTCATTGCTGAGGGTAAACCTTTACAGGGTATGAAATGGGCTTGTTTTGAAAACAAGTTTATGATAGTCCATATTGCAGTGTATCCTTTACGGCTTGGCAATTGTACAATAAAGTCCATGGCTATGTCTTGCCATGGCTGGTTGGGATCTGAGACAGTTTGTAATAGCTCCAAAGGTTTCCTGACCCTTGTTTTCACAATAGCACAGACATAACATTCATTAGTGTATTGTTCAATTTCTGATCTCATATGGGGCCACCAGAACTGCTGCCTTGCCAAATGCAAGGTTTTCAGAAATCCAAAGCGCTCGGCCTGCCTAACATCATGACATTGGGCTAACACCTTTTTTCAACAAACTTATGGAACATATATTTTGTCTGGGTATAAAGCCAACCCATCTTTATACAAGCGGACAGCCTTATTGTTTTTAAACCAGACATCCTTTTCTGCTGCATCTTATAAGTCTTTCTTGCTTATCTTGTGTATGCGCAATACATGAATTTGTTCAGTTGCTGTTCCAATAGAGATCATAGATTGAATAACCTCATCCCTACATGAATTGTATTGGGGCAGTCGGGAGAATGCATCCGCCATGAAATTTCTACCTCCAGGAACATATCGTAGCTGGAAATCAAAATGTTTAAAATACAAGGCCCACCTCACCTGTTTAGGGGACAGTTTTCTCGGCTATTGTAAAGCCTACAAATTTTTATGATCTCTCCATACTTCAAATTTTTCTTTTAATCCTTCTAGTAGATGTCACCATGTACTAAGTGCCCATTTTACAGCAAATGCCTCTTACTCCCAAATAGCCCACCTCCTTTCTTTTTTCTTTTTAATAAAAGTTTTATTTAAGTTTTCACAAAACATACAAATACAAATAAAATATATTTTTTTGAGAACAGCGTGGCCCCGGGTTATCACTTCTCCATACAGACATAAATTCAATACATATTTATCTTATACATTCTAATCCATATCTTATAACTATTTTCACATTTTTTTCAATAGCTTTTCCCTTTCTTTACTTCCTATAGCCTTATTTTAAATTATCTCATTCCTTTCTTAATCCAATTACATATCTTTTTCTAATTTTTAAAATCTTTCTAATCAATGTTTTTATACTTTCATCTGTCCTGTTTACAATTTTATATTATCTTTTCTCAAAAAGCAAATTTTCCCCTGTAATTACTAGACTGGAGTGTAATACCTTTGTATCTTTTTTCAAATCTTATTTAAAAATTTAAGTTACATCTTTACAGTTATAACATTCATTTTCTGACCTCTATTTTATAACACATACCTATTTTCAATTGAATTCTGCTTGGTACATTCCCTTAAAATACACACTGAATTCTTAAAAGAAAAAAGGATATATGTATATATCTGTGTGTGTGTGTGTATAAAAACAATAGTAAATGGAATAATTATTCTATTCAAATACAGCTCTGCCATTAATATTAATAACAATATTTTACATTTCTATTTCTTTTAACAAACATTACCTAGTAATATCAGTTGTCTTTCACTTTAATCATCTATATTTCATATTTTACTTATTACTGTCTTTAAATAAAAAAACCAAACTAGTTATTAACAATAGTCCATAAAGTTATTATTCTTATTCAAGTTCATCTTGTCAACTGATAAAAATCTTCCATGTTTCTTTTCAGTTTTTTTAAACATTCTTTTTAAATCATTGAGAGCCTTATTCTCTTTACAAACAAATATTCCACTACACATCAATAAAAAAAAATTCTATCACTTTAATCATCTGACATATTTTCTAACCCTTTTCTATTTCTAATATAACATTGCTGTCCCATGCACCCTTGCAGAATCCTCTCCTTAAGTTAAATTTTAACCATTGTCTCTGTGTCTTTTAAATAGGCTTATACCTTTAATTCTTGTACGTTTTTCCTGTACCTCTATATCTTGTTTCTGTCTTTTGTAGCTTCTTTTCCTTTCCCTCTTCCCTCTCGTCTTCTCCCTCCCCTTTTTATTCCCTTTTCTATCTGATTCTCTCTTCTGTGATCCTCCCTTCTGCTTCTTCCTAATATTATGATTACTTTTCAAATTACTCTTTTTTTTGGTTGATGCTTCGGTGCTTAAGTTTTTAACTCCCTTTCCCCCATTTCCCTTTTTACCCCAGTTAAAATTGCTTGATCATTAAAGATGGCTTCTTCGTTGTCCCGCCCTTCTTGTTCTGCCAGCGTTTCTTGTTGTTTTTCATAGTTCAAGATCTCCATTTCTAAAAATTGAAATACAAAGCCAAAAGATCCTCTTCCGTCTTGTGTTTCTTCTTTTTGTTCTTTAAGTCTCATTTTTAACTCTTCAAGGAGTTATGCCATTTTAAAAAAATTTAAACAACCCCCAGCTGATTTTATTTTATTTCATTAGGATCCTCCATCCAAAGTTCCAGGAATCATCCAATAATCCAGAACTGTTTCTTGCTTCTTTTCTCACTTTCTCTTTCCAGGGGCTTTATCTTGTAACAAAGTTTCAGCTACAATGTATCTTTTGCAAGCCTTGTTAAAATTCCACTATCAATTTTTTTAAAGTTCCAGCTGGTCTCCTCCCCTTTCCAGATTCCACCCTCATTTTTCCTTTTTCCCTCCACTGCTTTCTTTCTTTTTTTTTAAAGAAAGTTTTTAAATTATCCAAAATTCTTTATCTCTTTGAGACTTTATTTTCAGCTAGAAATAGTCTATTAATGTCAAAGTGAATTAGTATCAATTTCTTATTCGAATCTCTTCTTCTTAATGTTCCAAGTCAGTTAAAACTATCGATGTTAGAGGAAAAAAAGCCAATTCCGTTTCCTTTCCCTTTCTCTTTCACAGCTTAAAATCTTTTTTAAGAATAATATTAGTCTTTAAAATTCAGGTTTCGGGTACCTTAAATAGATGTTCTCCATTCAACCCGGTCAGTCAAACTTTCTCCTTTAAACTTCCTCCAGCACAATCTTGTCCGGTCGGGTTCTTCTTTGAGGTGGCCATTTCTGACCACTGCTGCAACTGCCTTTGGGAAAAGGAGTAATGGCCAGCCAAGGAGGAGAGATGCGGCTCTCCTCAACCTTGCTGATGGCTCCCCCTTCTTCACCACCTCTACGCGGTGGCTTCAGCCCCAAATCCAGGCAGCTCAGGGCACTCCAGCGGCGAGCATGGATCAAAACCGCAGACGATCATGATTTCGGTCCATCACTGAAGAAACCCAAACTGGAAGTCCCACCCTCTTTCTGTAGGTGTAAATTTTCATGATGTATAAGTGCATGGTTGTAATTGTCCTTCCATGTTATATTGCAGTAGAACAGCTCTACAGCAACATCGTTTGCATCAGCTTGTACTATAAAACTCTTATTAGTATCTGGATGTTTTAAAATCGGCTCTTGAGAAAATAAGGCTTGTAAACTGTCGAATGCTTGCTGACATTCTATTGACCCAACAATGGGTTGGCTGGGTTTTGGTTTTGGTGATTGGTGTTTTGCCTTTAATAATTCTGTCAGTGGTAATGGGATTTGTGCAAACTTGAGAATAAACTGCCTGTAAAAGTTTGCAAAGCCTAGAAAACTTGGTAACTGTTTTCTTGCTTTGGGGGCTTTCCACTCGACCACTGCTTTTACTTTATTGGGAGCCATCTCTAACCCTTTATTTGATATTCTGTACCCCAGATAATCCAACCATGTGCAATGAAACTCACACTTTGAAAGCTTCACATACAACTTAGCCTCAAGTAATTTTTTCAGAACAGTTCGCACCAAAGCCACATATTCTTCCATTGTTTCAGTATAAATCAGAATATCACCAAGTATACCAGAACACCACAATATAAATGTTCTTGCAATACTTCCTTCATAAGTTGCATAAAAATTGCAGGTGCTCCCTGTAGCCCAAATGGCATAACATTAAAATGGAAGCTCCCGAGGAGATAATTGAAAGTAGTCTTCCACTCATCCCCATCTCTGATTCGAACATGGTAGTCGGCTTCACATAAATCTAACTTAGTGAAATAACGGCCGGTTGCTAACGTTGCTAACAAATCGTTGATTAACGGGAGGAGATATACATTGTCTACACAAATAGCATTGAGCCCACAGAAGTCCACACATAAACGTAACCTGCCATCCTTTTTCTCATGAAACAAAACAGGGACAGCTATATGTGATCTCCCTGGTTGGATGAATCCACAAGCCAGATTCTTTGCGATGTATTTTCTCATTTCATTCATCTCCTTCAGAGTCATTGCATACATGCGCGGTTTCGGAAACTTCACCCCAGGAATCAAATCAATTGCGCAATCCTTTGCTCTATGTGGTGGTAATGCTTCACATTCCTTTTTGCTAAACACATCTGACAAGTCTTCATACACATCCGGGTAAGATGGTGGCTCTGAGTCAACCACAGCTGATACGGCCTCTCTATTTTGTGTGCATGGAGGGGGCATAGGGCCAGCTACAATGTGTGTTGGGTATAACAATGATACACCAACTAAGTTTGGGTGAATAAATATATAAACCAAGGTTTGGGTGTTTGTAACTTGTAGCTTTAAGCACCAAACTGCTTGTAATTAACTAATTAAGGGTGCGGTTACAAACGGCAATAAAAGGCAGTAAGAGAAACGTAATCTCTCTGCTTGATCTCTGCTTGATTTCTGCTTGCTACTGTTTGTTTGCTACTATTTGAATACCTGAACGAAAGGACTACTTCATTGATGTGCTGATATCCTGTGAATACTCAGCGTTGTCTTCAAAAGGAAAGGTATCAGAGGAGAAGATATCTTTACAAGCAGATAAGGATATAGAACTGACTAGTACATGGACTAAGTTACTGAATGGATATATTTGTGAATGACATATGGACTGATTGACAATGTTTAAACTCGAATTGGATTAAACAACTATTTAAACTACAAACAGTGTTTGTCATCAGTGTGTGTAAACCCTAGGGCCCTTCCTCTCTCATTTGGCTGCCTGGCTTGACTGCTGCTGCACATTCTGTTTTTGGGGGGTTTGTCCCCAAACACTAACAATGTGTAACTTCCAGAAACCATCCTCCCACCATATTGTGGGCTTCCATTTATCTAACCACACTAAACCCAAGATCAGTGCCTCCCACATGTCTGGTACTACAATAAATCGTAAACTCCCAATGACTCCCTATCTCTAGTTTGATGGGTTGTCATTACAGTGATAGGACCCCCACCCAATAACAAACCATCAACCTGTTCAAATTGCATAGGTTTGGGCAGATCCTCCAATGGTGATTTCAATTCATCAACCACCCATTTACTAACTAAACATCTAGTACATCCAGTGTCAATCCATGCTCCATATCTACCCCTTACTTTGCTTATCTGATTCTCCGATACCACTGGTATAACAAATGGTCATATGGGATTACTCACCAAATCATCAGCCTCTGGACTGTCCTCTCCACTATCATATAGCCCAGACTACTCTGGGTGGGTGGCCATCATGTGTGTCTTTTCACGACCACTGGATAGTATATCTGTATCCGCTTTTTGTAACACACATTGAGACCTTTCAGAGCTAGCCAACCTTTGCTTCGCCCCACGTGCCATACCACTATCTTGTACATTACTAATAGTGGCGCCAGGAACCTGAGCCACTTGTTTTCTATAATCTGTGTCTATAGATGGACACTCTACCACTTGATGACCCAATCCTTGACATCGAAAACATCTCAACGGCACCCTTCCTCTACCATTACCTTTGCCCTCTTCTCCCATCTTTCCCTGTGCTGTTAAATGAGTTAATGCTCCCATCTTCTGTCTTCTGGGGCCCTCGAGTGTGGGTCGAAATTCCTGTAACCCAACATTCAACTCTACAACCATTTTATACCATTCCCCCAGTTTCTGAGGGAACCCCCGCTATAAAGACAAGCTTGCCTCAATCCTTTGTCCAAGCCACACTTAAACTCCCTAATCAATAATCTTTCAGGCCAGGTATGCAACCTAGTTGCCAACTTTTGAAACTCTCTCAAATATTCTACAGCAGGTCTCCCCTCCCGCCTTAATGACATCAATGCTTCTTCATACTGATGGATCCTTGACCTATCTTCAAACTGAACCCTAAGTGCATCCAAAAACAATCCAACATCGATCAATTCCTTCACTGTGCAACTCCGCCACCCAATCGGTAGCATCACCTGTTAATACCGCCATTATAGCAACTATAATAGACCACTGTGAAGGGTAGCAATTGGAATATAATTCCAGATGGTTCACAACTTGGCTTAAAAATAATGCCAACCTGTCAGGGTTCCCATCGAATGATGATTGTATAGGAGGTGAACCCCAGACCATGTGTTGGGGCCAATACCCAGATACTCCTGACGGACCCCAGGATGACACTGACTGCCTACCCCCCATCGGCCCATCTCTACAGTCTACTCTTGAACCTACCAGTTTAGAACTTGTACTCCGAGCTCCAGACACTCCTACTACATCTGCTAATGATGAATCTACTCCCGCAGAAAACTCTTCCTCCGACCTCCTACTCATATCCTTGCTATCTCTCACACTTAAACTGAAAAAGGACATGTCCTCAGTTCTAATTCCGCCCCCCCGGACTGTCCCAAACACTTCTGGGGGTGGAGTCTCGAATACTCAGTTCGCCATACTTGACATGGAGCAATTCCAAAGTACTAGCATTTAAACTGGTGGTAGAAGTACTCCACTCGTCCTCATCAGCAATCCGATGTTCCCACCACTTTTCAAATGTTCCAGAGGCCAGCAGCAAATAAGTGGCAGGCTTCCCTTGTGAAACCTTCCCTCCAATATCATCCCTCAACTCCAGTCCTAATTTTCATTCTTTCCGGATTTTCAGCCTTACTACATGTTGAGAATCCTCCTCCCGCCTTGCGTTATCGAATTGTACACCTTCAACGGGAACCATAGCTTCATCCAGTTGGGTTGAGGGTTGCTCAGGCAATGCATCAGCTCCACCAGCTGCAGCAGCCTCCTCCTCCTCCGAAGTGTCTACCAAACCCACGTCAACATTGGCACCTTCAGCCATAATGCCATAAAGGAATAAGAAATGGAAAGAAGAGAGCTGACTTTCCTCTCAACTGTCCATTGGGTCAAATGCATGGATGAAGGAAAACCAAAGCTCCTCGATGTTTGGAAAACAAAAGTTTTTAATTCTTTCTTGTGCAAGGATACCAAGAAGACAGTCAAGCAATATAAATATAATCAGCTCTAACCTGAGTTTAACAGAACCCTGTATTTATAGAGACTTCCCATTATTACCCAGTATTATCTGTTATTACCCCTCATTATCCAATCATAGTCATTGTAGTCAATCCCCATAGCTTAATTAATCCACCATTAGCTACATACACATCAACATGTCTGCAACAAAACGGCTCCCCATCAGTACATTCTTTGTGTGTACTCTCCAGGATCTTTGCTGGTGTATCGGAATCGCCACCCTTCCGGATCACTACCATCATTGGAGCCCTGTTGGTCGCTTGTGTTATGTGGTCGCGACAGAAACTCTGAATATGAGGCTACTGATAATCAGTTTTATTTTTGGCCAAAGCAAAACTGGGTGACCTTTAATCTTCCACCTTAAACAGCAAGGCAGAGAGGAAAGCAGGCGCTTTCAAAAACTTTTTTCTTGAACTTCTTATACTTTACACAATTTACACAGATCATCATAGTGTTAGAAATATTATTTTGTATCATGCAAACTTCATAATTTGCTCAGCGCTCTGAAAACAAAGAACCTTAGAAGGCAAAAGGAATACATTTTCTAGCATAGAATACATTTTCAGAGCTTTGTTAGGGGGTGCTATCTCACATTAAGTTGCTGACAATACACAAACAGGCAGAATTCACATTTTGTATTTCACAAGTTACTTTAGCTAGGCTAAGCTTGGCAATTATGATAGAGTATATTCATTAACTGGCAGAGACATGGTTAACAAAGTCAACAAGTGAGTAAGCATGGCAACAGACCAGCCAATGGGAGCTGACAGACTGGGTGTGGTTTGGCTCTGTGTGCTTTGCTCAAAATTGAAACTGAAAACTAACTTGTCTTGCTTGCTGAAATCCAATTCTGTTCTGAGCCCTCTGAGCTGCTGCCTGTGTATTTGCTTGTTACATTGAAAGAATCTGTAAATGGTATTGTAAACTTTACTCATATTAATAAGTTTATAAAGAAGTTAATGATCCTGCTGAATCAGTGTGTGTGTTTTCTGGACATGAATTTATGCTGCAAATTCTAACAAATTAACCTAGAGGCTTTATTTTTGGAGTTGGCACATTAGATTACAATGGAGTTCAACTCAGCAGGGAATCAAACGATGAGTTAAGCACACTCTGTGTACTCTCTAATCCTTTCAGAGCCATCTATATAGTTGGCTTCCTCTTTCAATAAACTCCTTAAGGGCCCACATCTGCTGTGGGCTATTAAGAAAGACTGGGGGCTGCTTTCTGCCTCTATGAACATGTTTCTCCATTTCTCCTTTTGGGGAAATATAATATTCTGCTTCTTTTAATATTGCCCAAAATATTTTATTCTTCTAGGAGGGGGAGGGGGCTTTCCATACTTGGTACTCGAATATTGTTATGCCTAAAAGTGGTACAATCTTTGAAAAGGCTGAAAAGCACTGGTCAGGACCACCTTAGCGTTAGATCTCCACAGAGAAAATCTACCTATGTGATTGCTAAAAATCGACGCTGACTTGATGGCATATAATCAATAGCGCTGATATATTAGGTTTTAAATCTATTTAAAAGCACGAGATTCGAACCGCGTAGTTTTAGAAGAAGAGCCTCTAAACTCCTGAACAATGACTTTCAGAAAACGGAGGAGGTTTCTCTCTCCTGGGTCCCCACAAAACCGCCACAGCTAGCGAAGCGCGGCCGCTGCTGGGTTTGCGCATCTCCCAGAGTGGGACGGCCATCGGTCCCGCCCCAGAAAGCAGCTCGGCTGGTTGGTTCTTCCTCCTCCGGGTCTCCCCTGCCCTTCCTTCCCCTTTCGTGTTCTGCCAGCTGTGTGAGGGAGACGTGTGGCTCATGGAAGTCGGAAGGCTGGCGCGCGGGCCGCCGAGCGAAAGCCAGGAGGAAGCGAGGCTGAGCGGGAGGCGCCGGCGGTTGAAACCCGTGTCAGAACCGTTAGCAATCTGCTCCATGGTTTTCCTGATGTTGGCGGCCACGATGTCCGAGGAGATGGGGGGCGCTGAGGCTGTCCAGAGCTTCGGCTACGGCGACGAGAAGTGCCACTACTACGCCGGGGGCGAGGTGTATCCTGGCGAAGCATCGCGAGTGCCCGTCAAAGACCATTCACTCCACCTCAGCAAGGCCAAGAGTAAGTGCACAAAAAGGCCGCCGCGCCATATGGCCGAGAGAAGGGGACGGGGCGAGGCGGAGCTGCCCGAGTCAGCCTCTGCTTTGTCTTTTCAGTCCTTGAATGGCAGAAAAACCCGATGGCCCCGTTTTCTTCCGTTCGCCTTAGCTGTACCATTCCTGTTGCAAGTTGGGCTTCCTGTCGTTGCTGGAGTCAGTCCGCAAACTTGAAAGGCCATCCTTGTCGCACAGCGCCTGATCTATTGCCCTTAAGAACATTTGGTCTTCCTCAGTCAGGCTCCAATAATGGTTTGCGCTTAGGGTGGGAGGCCGTGGGAAGTTCACATCTGGAGTTCTATTAGGGAGAAAGCAGATGCCTTGCATGGTAACAACAAAAGCCCATGGTAGAGCTTGAAAGATATGTACTGTGATGCCAGTGTTCCTTCGGGACAAAAGTTGTCACAGCAAGTCTCTTCTTGCTCACTTGTCATATATGATGACAACAATATGGAGCTAATAAAAAGACTTTCTTCAAAAACTCAGAAAAGGATTGAAATATGAACTTTTTGATAGCCAGAATGAGCAGAGAAGAAATGGGTTAAATTGAACAGAAATCACAAATATTGAATGTTGTTCCAAATACCTGCTAAGTAAAACTTCAGAGAAAGGACATATCAGGAAAAACCAACCATATAAAGACGCAAGAAACACTTGTTTGGGGCCTAGTTCTGAAATGGTAGAAAAATATTACTACACTTAATACATTTCTAAAAATTTCTAATGTTTCATGGGAAATTCCAAGGACTAATTATATTAGAGTTCATAATAAATTAACTAAATGGCACGACAGATAAAACCTATTCTTTTAATCTGACATATACCTACTTGACTTTCTTTGTAAGTTTTACTAGAATTATTTGCAAAACTCCTACACCGCCTTATTTCTTGGTTGCATCTATCATTAGATTATAGGCAAATGTTTTAAACAGCTATTTTTATAGATTAAAAATTGTTATTAATCCAATACAGAGTTCTTGGGAAATAATTTTAAAATATTAGACATTTTAAAAATATCCATACTGCATACATATTCTGTTACAAGCATGTTCCAATAACATCCTCAGTTATCTTTCTAACTTACAGTATTATATACTGAGAGTATACAGGGAAGTATAAAAGAACATAGATAGGTATAAAATTGCTCAGTTAAGAATTTAGTGTTTCTTTTCTAACCTAAATTATGATTCAGTCTCTATTTGTTATGATCTCAAGTCTGATCTTTGTTTCAGTAGCATTAGGTACCTGCTTCTATGTAATTTTACATATTCTGTGTGTATATATTAAACTTATGTAATTTGTGTACATATGTGTGTATATATAATTGTGTGTGTATGTGTGTGTGTATATATACACACACTGAATCATGTGAAGAGTAATATTTTGCAGAAATTTGTCAGCATATTTAAGCACTATGAACATAAAGAGTTACCATTTTTGTAGCAGACAATATACTGTCAACATTTCGATTCATTGCCTTAACAAAAAGGCAATATCCATAGCCTTATTACCACAAATATCTTCTATTTTATTTTAGACTTTAAATATTGCCAACTGTCGAAGACACTCAGTGCTTTATAATAAATGTCTGTAATACTTTTACTAGGCAACTATTTTTACATAGCTTAACCTTTACTATATTTTTAAAAAATTAAACTGATTTTAAAATAATTTAACTTTATTTTATACATTCCAAATAATACCTCATAGAATGAAGCTTAGCCATTATTTCCAAACAATAAAAGCATTTTCAATCCTTAAACATTTGGGATGGCATTTCTACATATATCAGTTTTAAAAACTGATAATTCATGAATTTATTTTAGTTTAACAATTCTATATTTTGCTGCAGTAAATAATAAAAGCAAAAGTTAAAAGAAATGTATAAAAATTTGCCTACTACTCAGTTTTTGAAACAAAATTGCACTTTTCATTTACTAGAATGAAAATATTACCCATTCACTTTGAGTGACACCACTGTTTATATATTATTTATTTGAAATAAAATCAAAATGTTGATTTTAAATGTTTTCATATTTTGTTTGTTGTTTTAGTTTCTAAACCAGCACCTGACTGGGAGGGAACAGCTGTCATCAATGGAGAGTTTAAAGAACTGAAATTAGCAGATTTGGAAGGAAAATACGTTATTTTCTTCTTTTATCCTCTTGATTTGTAAGCAAATGTGTTAGTACATCATATTTATTAAGCAAAAATATTTAATAGGTATTTCCATACATAGACAAAAAAAATAGATGAAAGGAATTAAGGGATTTTTTTCCCCCATGTTGAATAGCAATAGCACTTATATACTGCCTCACAGTGCTTTACAGCTCTCTCTAAGCAGTTTACAGAGTGAGCATCAACAATCTGGTCCCTCAACAATCTGGGTCCTCATTTACCGACCTCAGAAGGATGGAAGGCTGAGTCAACCTTGAGCTGCTCAGAATCAAACTCCTGGAGTGGGCAGTGAGCTAGCCCTACAGTACTGCCTTCTAACCACTGCGCCACCACATTTTAATGTCTGAAAACATTAAAATGGGAGAAGGAATATATAGTACTGAAAATGGCCAGCTTTGAAGACCTATCATTGTTGGCTATTTTAAGCATGATTGATAATAAATGGAAGATATAAATCTGTGATACAGATTTTAGAATATACACAAAATATTTTACTTATTCTTGCAACTGTAAAATTGCAGAAGTTTACTAAGTTATATTGAAAAAAGTTGAATATGTGAAATTGATTTATTTATGTTACCGAATAAGTGCTTATTAATATCTTAATGTCATAAAATACGCAGTTATATTGGCACTGTAAGGATATGCCCATGCATAGCACTTGTCTGAAATGTTCACAATAGAATATTAGTACCCAATATAATAAGGGTACAGTTCAAAAAAATTTCTTAAACACTATGGAAAAGATATTCTTGCATTAGTAATATAGCATTTAAAATAATACAGCATTTAAACTATTATTTCAGTTTTAAAATATCTAATTTCAATCTCTCTCCAGTACATTTGTGTGTCCAACAGAAATAATAGCATTTAGTGACAGAATTGAAGAATTCAGAGCAATTGATGCTGAAGTGGTAGCTTGCTCAGTAGATTCACAGTTCACTCATTTAGCATGGTACGTTCTTTTTCCTATCTTTTTATTTATACAAATTGGTAGTTAACCATTCAGCTTTGTAAAATTCAAAATGTGATACCTGAAAATTTTATTATAAAATCAATAGGATTTCAATTTATAATCCTTATGCCATAAATTTTAAATTTATCTGAAGTAATTGTATGTATGAGTCATGAAAATAACATTGAGGTATCTCAACAAGGGTGAGAACCACAGGGTGCCTCACTCTTTCATTAAGAATTTTTTTGCTTAATTTTATACAATGGAACTGAATTCTCATTTTTGTGATTAAATATGCTTTGGGAACATGTTTATTTATGATACCAATAATTATCTATACAAGATCAATGTAAAGTATAAAATAATGCTTTAACTGAATATTTGGCTACTTTTTATTGTAATAGGATAAATACACCTAGAAAACAAGGAGGACTTGGACCAGTGAAGATACCTCTTCTTTCTGATTTAACACACCAGATTTCAAAAGACTATGGAGTTTATCTAGAGGACCAAGGACATGCTCTTAGGTATAATATTAACTATTCTGGTTTTTTTATACATATAGTGCAGCAGTGACAAATGAAATACAGAATGGCTCAACTTTTTAAATCAAATATTTGTTATTATATCTTGTGTGGTGCAACACTTAATTATTTAGTTAATAATTACCAAAATTGTTTTAGTAACCCCAGATCTATGTGTTCAAATAATGGTGGAATTAAACATAGTACAAAGCATTTAGAGGATTTTTAATAATTTTGATCTAGTATAAAAGATCTGGTATAATAAAGGGTGCAGCAGATACATCATTTGCTGTTTTCAAAAATGATTTTTTTTCTTGTTCATTTTTTTCACCTTTTCACAGAGGTCTGTTTATTATTGATGACAAGAAAATTCTTCGACAAATAACAATGAATGATCTTCCTGTTGGCAGATCAGTAGATGAAACCCTTCGTCTAATACAAGCATTCCAATATACTGACAAACATGGAGAAGGTACTTCTCTATTCAGTTTTGTGCAGTAGTTAAGGCGCTGGCCTAGAAACTAGGAGATTCTGAATTCTATCCTGTCTTAGGCATGAAAACTGGCTGGATGATTTTGGGCTGATCACTCTCTCTCAGTCCAACTTACTTCACAGCTTTGTTGTTGTGAGAAAAATAGGAGGAAGAAAGAGTATTATGTGTGTTCGCTGCTTTGAGTTACTTATAAAGTAATAAAGATGGGATAAAAGTCTAATAAATGTTTTGATAGTAACAGTAATTAAATACAAAGTTATAACACTTGGAATATGGTTCATTATTCCCTCAAAATTCCAAACTGGAATAATCCTGAAATTGTAGTATCTTTCTCCTCACTATACAAAAAAGGGAAGCAGTAGGCATTCCCTTTCTTCATATCGTTATTCAGATTTTTAAAAATCCTACTTATATTCATAGATCCATAATAACCAGAACTATACCATTAAACTGGTATCATTACTAATAGACACTGCCACAGATGGTATCAAATCTATGTCAAATGTGTAATCTATCCTTTTGACATCTTCATCAAGATTATTCACATTTGATCAGCAGAACGACTAAGTACCTACTGTTTAATTTGATATTTCTGATCTATGTCACTGGAGAATCTGGGGTATTTTGCTTGTATTGAGAAAATATATTGGAAAGTGCTATAGATAACCTACTTTCATTGTCTAAACTGCATTTTCTGCTTGTAAAACATATTACTAATATTCAAATACATAACATGTTTCTTTGTGTGTTGAAGTTAAACACATGTACCCAGAAACAAGTCATTGGTTTAAGAATTACAGCATAATAAAATATGTAGAAGTTAACTTTGAATTTGGTTAAACATTCATGTAATTAGAAAACAAGATCTTTATACATATGCACAGCAAAAATGAGATGTTCATGTTTATATCACTCTTGAGCTTCAATAAGTTTATGAAGAAATAAACTAAAATGTTATTTAGTGCTGAAGCAATGCCTATATCCTAGAATATATGTTCTAGATACAAAGGGCTATCTGAAAAACTCTCAGCCTAGTAGGCCTGCGTACTTAGAATTAGGACTTCACAGTCAAATTTTTATTTGCAGAAAATATTTTTTTAATCCTTATAGTAGATACTTGTCCTCAATAATTCTACAGAACAAGATTAAAAAGTCAAGTTTATTTGTTAATTTTTAACCAATATATTAACATCTTCATTATTTTCTCAGTTTGTCCTGCTGGCTGGAAACCAGGCAGTGAAACAGTAAGTTGTATTTTTTAAGCATTACCATTTGAAAAATGCCTATTAACACACACAGTCCTAACAGAAAATGTCACATAGGGAAATGTCACCCATATGCTAAAAATAGAATGAACGTTTGCTGCAATACTACTGTGACATTTTACGCGCTTTAGGTACATCTCATTACCCTGTCATCTTGCTTGGCATAGTGGCATTTAGGGCCTATGCCAGACCTGAACTACTAATTATTTACATCTATTCAAATGCTGAACTTTCTCTCAGGTATGCTTGAAGCATGTGGCAATAATTCCTTCACCACATGCAAATGTTATAATATCAAGAAATTATTGCAGTTTTCAATTCAGTCAGTCAAGATAGAAATTCAGAGTGAGCAAACTATTTCTAATGCTTTATTTTTCATTTTTTGAATTTGGAAAAATATATTTCAAAAAGAAGTATGCCACTTATATAAATATTTTCTTAAGAGTTGATATTGTAGATTGAATTAATATCCAAATTTTTCTATAGAATTCTATAGCACTTCAACAGAAAATTATTATTTGAGTTAGATGTAGATTGCAAAAACACCTGAGCCATTATGTTTTAGGCATTTTTTTTCTGCCACTATCAGCATGCCTTCCTCAAATCTTAAAAAAACCCACCTATGTTATCATTTCTTATTTTTACAAAACTCCTTAACTGGCATTGGCCATCGCCATTTTTAAAGAGAATATTGTAAGTATACTTATAGTTAGGCTGGATGGGACTAAATAAAGCGAAGAGCCAAAATAGCTATTAAAGAATTTATAATTTCCCTTTTTTAAATAAAGTAGAATTTATATAAGATCAACATAATGTAGAGTGTTGGTATGTTGATAACTGTATCTGTTTTAAATCAATCTGAAGATTCTTTGAAAATGTGGTGATAAGGAAAAGAGTTGCAAATGAAGTTTTTTAAATATATAATGTAAGAAATAATTTTAGGCTATAGATTAATAATATAGTTTTTCAAAACCAACCTATCAAAAGACTGTCTTTTGATAGTACTACTTTTTTTTCTTTTGCAGATAATTCCAGATCCTGCTGGAAAATTGAAGTATTTTGGTAAAGTGAACTGACT
This sequence comes from Pseudonaja textilis, assembly GCF_900518735.1. The sequence continues at coordinate 5,911,859 of NW_020769376.1, forward strand.
GCTTTCTTCTAAACAGACAGCTTTCAACTAAACATTATAAATAAAATTCCATTAATTTTGGTAATTTCCTTGGGATTTTCTGTCCTTTTTTATAGTAATTTTATTAAAATTACAATTAAAAAGATAAACTAAAACAAAGTAAAATAAAAGAATAAAAAGAAAATGCAGTAAAGAAAGCAAATAGAAAAACGGAAAGAAACAAAATATAGTAAATTTATAAAGTCATATATAAATTACTTCTGTCTTCATCACATGAACAATTTCAGTAATACCTTCTTTTAAAATACAACAAATAATCTCTTTTTCCCATATCTTATCTTTTAACTATAAACAAATCCTTAAAGCTTGTTCAATCTTGATCAGCAAAGGTTCATTAAATGTTACCGCAAATAATGTACCTATTTTAAACATCAGATAACTATATATTCTTTCCTTTTACTTCTAACATCTTAATTTTAGTCCCTTCAAATGATGTCCTAGAACTTAATTTCATTTTTTCTTTGCCCCGTTTAAGAAAATTCTTCAAACCTTAAACAAGTATCTTTTGTAAATCCAATATTGGAAAATTTTCCAGATAATTCTTTTGGTTTGTATTTGTATGTCCTCTTTAATTATTAAGACATCAACCAATTTTATTTCTATGTCCAGTGTGGCAACTTTTTCCATATGATTCTTGTGTCCTGTTATTTTAAAATCCTGACCATATCAGTCTGAGTTTTGTCTGATAAAACCTGTTCCTCTTCCATAATATCTTTAAAATACAATCTATCTATAGAGACAGACATTCTTAAAATCAAATTCTGGGTCCATTGTTAAAAAATTCTTTTAATATGACTAGTATTAAAATATTTTGTTCCATTCTATGTTAATGTAAGTGTTCTCCTTTAATTGTAAACTTCAGTATCTTCTGTTTCCTTCTAGCAGCTAACATTCAAAGTCTCATCCTATAATTTTTTTAAAGAGAATTCAAAACAAAAGCACTCTCCCATGGGGAAAGTAAAATAATTAATTCCAATTATTTCAGATTCTTAGTTTGCAATTTTCCAAAATCAAAGTTCTCATTACCCTTTTGCTGTTTATTCCAAAAAATATTTAAGATCCTTAAATTTGTATTTAAAAGTTCCTTCACTAGAACTGAAGAAAACTCACCCTGTGCTGTAAAACATGTTGATCCAAAGGATCTTAAAACAAAAAATTTCTGAAAATGATCAAAAAAGGAAGTATGTGAATCCACGTACTTTAAAAATACTTGATCACAGTTTGAGCAAAAAGATGGTCCAGGAGGGATATGGTGAATTGAAGTTAACTCTATTAAAAGGAAGACTGTGATAGAATAAAGAGCTGGCAAGTAGACTGGTTTTTCATAATATCTCTCCTGACAAGATGTCACGCAATCACCTGCAAATGCTCTGTACAGTTGCTCCTTGCAAGGAAACTGGGAGATTTAGAGCTGTGTATGATGATGGAATAGCCATATTTTTTATTAGTTGTTCTGCTACAATATAAAATGCATGTGTGGAGGGAAATTGAAATAGTGAAGCACTATGAAGTGGTGTATTAAGTTAAATCTCATAGCTGCCGACCTCGCATCTCTTGATTGGCACCTTCTGTTAACAGGTTGTATAACTGCAGAAGACTATTATAACACTTTTTTGCTTGAAGTCAATAGTGTCATTAATCTATACATACCTAAAATAACCCCTAAAGCCAAAAAAAATAAAAAAAATAAATTACTCATAACAATAAGGAAGTTACAATCCAAGAAAAAATTTCTTTGGCTAGAAAAAAAAACTGGCTATGTAGCTAACTTTAAAAACTGCTACAAAACCTTATGCCGCCATATAAAGGCTGAGTGTGCCAATCACCATTGCAAACAGGAGGAAGAGCTGTTAAACTTGAACGCATCCCGAGCCTTCTATAATTTCGTAAATGCCAAACTGAAAGACTCAGAAACTATCCCACCCCCTAAAAGAGCCTATCTAGTAAGATGAGGCTGTTAAGGCCAACCTCTTTAATACGTTCTTCAGTTCAGTCTTCGTTGACAGCAGTGGCTGCTGCCCCACATTTCCTAGTTGTACCACAACAAATTGTAATAATTTACTACATATTGATTTTACAGTAGATAATGTTGAAATGGCACTAAGTAATCTAAAGCCAGTTCTATCTATTGGCCCTAGTGGAATATGTGCCTACTTTTTGAAAAAGCTTGCCACTGCCTTAGCTGAACCTCTATGCACAATCTATGAGGTATCTTTTAGAAGCAGCTCGTTGCCCAACTTATGGTCATTAGCCACGGTCATACCTATTTTTAAAAAGGGAGAGCCTAATCTAGTAGAAAATTACAGACCAATCTCACTGTGTTGCGTCACCTGTAAAGTCATGGAATCAATTATAAACCAATCCATCACCCTCCACTTAGAAACAAATAACCTGCTTTCTAACAAGCAGTTTGGTTTCAGAAAAAATTTGTCCTGAAATCTGCAACTCCTACACGGCAGAAACATTTGGACTACACATCTTGACCAGGGCCAGGGTAAAGCAATAGATGCAATTTACATAGACTTCCGCAAAGCCTTTGATTCAGTGGTACATGACAAACTACTGTTGAAACTGAATTCTTACTGCATCTCCAGATCCCTGTACAAGTGGATAGCTGCGTTCCTGTCAAACAGGCAACAAATAGTCAAAATAGGGAGGGTACCAGTTGACAGCAGTGTCCCCCAAGGCAGTGTTTTAGGACCCGCACTCTTTCTGCTTCACATCAACACCAATGCAAACGTATTAAAAGCAGTGTCCTCTTTGCCAATGACATAAAATTATTTAACACCACTGACAATGCTGCTGCCTTACAAAGAGACCTTGACTGTGTCAGAATGGTCACATAATTGGCAACTCCAAATTTCAACTAAAATGCTCTGTCCTACGCATTGGCAATAAAAATCAGAACATCAAATACAAATTGGGCAGAAATCTCGTAGGCGACCCTTACTTTGTCAAGGACCTAGGAGTACTCATCTGAAATGATCTAAGCCCCAGAGCTCACTGTAACAGCATTGCCAAAAAGGCATTAAGAGTTGTTAACCTTATTTTGTGAAGCTTCTTCTCCGGTAACATTGAATTGCTAACTAGGGCATACAAAACCTTTGCCAGACCAATTCTTGAATACAGCTCGTCCATCTCGAATCCACGCTGTACATCGGATATTAACACAATTGAGCAGGTTCAGAGGTATTTCTCAAGAAGAGTACTCCACTCCTCTACTCATAATAGAATTCCCTGTGCCTACAGGCTTGAAATTTTGGGCTTAGACAATCTGAAACTGCGCTGCCTGCGGTCCAATCTAAGCATAGTTGTCTGCTACAACATCTTGCCTGCCAACGACTTCTTCAGCTTCAATCATAATAATACATAGGCAAACAATCGATACAAACTCAAGGTAAACTGCTCCAAACTCGATTGCAGAAAATATGACTTCACCATTGTTACAGCTTCAATCTCAAACTCTACAGTGGACCTCACCCCATTCTTAAGAGGTCCTTAAAGGGGGCTTGCATAAGTGCACCAGCGTGCCTACCGTCCCTGTCTTACTGTCCCCATTTATTTGTATTTACTTCCTTTGTTCATGTTTATGTTCATACCTATACTTGTTATTTTGTACATGTTTGACAAATAAATAAGTTATTTCTACTTAATTAAAAGCCATGTGCAAGGACGAACACTTACCTAAGGTTGAATCCAAGAGATTATCCAAGTGAAGTAAATTCCAAAGTAAACCCCTGCAGCCCTAATCAGGATATATATATAATCTGTAGGTCTAGGTGTGTTCGGGTCTTTTCCCATGTAAGATTAAGAGTACCTTGGTTATGTTTTGGTGAGGTCCCACTCGCCATCCTCAGGCTGGTGCTTTCGGCTTCGTGCCAGTGCAAGCAGTGTGTGATCGGAGCTGCCGTCTCTATAAATACTGGTGATGGGGGCTGGTGTGCTGGGCTGTTTGGCTGCGCTGCTGCCTCTTGATTGGTTGATGGAGTTGATGTTGGTATAATGGGCTGTGTGATGGCCTTGTGAGTTTTGTTGTGGAGATATCCTGGATCTTGTGCTGTAATCTGGGTCATTTGTAGTGATCTTTTTTCCATTAGCCTCTCGTGTTTTAACGGCTTGGGTAATGGGTTGTGTGATGGGCTTGAGAGTTATTTTGTTGTGGTTTCCTGGGTCCTGCATTGTAATCTCCTGGGTCGTTTGTGTTTTGATCTCTTTTCCATTAGCCTCCTGTGTAGTAACGGCTTGAGTAATAGGTTGTGTGATGACCTTGTGAGACTTATTGCTATGGTATCCTTGGTCTTGTGCTGTGATATCCTGGGTCATTTGCTGTGTTGCAACTTCTTGAGTTCTTGTGGTGTAATTTCCTGAGTTTTCTGATGTGATATCCTGAGCGGGTGGCTGTGATGTAGCATTCTGGGTTTTAGTCTGGCTTTGAGTTTGAGGTCTGGATCTGTGTTCCTCACGTGTGTCAGCTTGTTTGGTTTTGGGGTCGGGTACGACAGCTGGCGAAGCAGCCGTGGTCTGTTTTCTGGATGGTGGTTGTCCTTCTTTTATAGGATGGGCTTGGGCCTGGGTCTGATGAGTGGGATTGGCGGTGATGTCCCGTGTTGTTTTGGGTCTGGTGTTGGTTTTCATGGCTGGGACTCATTTGTTGGTGAGGGCTAGCTTCCAGATGTCTGGTAGGCGGGAGGTATCGTCCCGTCTATTCATGTTATGGAGATGTTTCTCTTTTGGCACGAAGCTGAAAGCACCAGCCTGAGGATGGCAAGTGGGACCTCGTCGAAACGTCGCCAAGATACTCTTAATCTTACACGGGAAAAGACCTGAACACACCTAGACCTACATACCTGTACCTGTGAAAATCTATGAAAACATGTGTGTGTATGTGTATGTATATGTATATATGTGTGTGTGTATATATGTATATGTATAAGTGTGTGTGTGTGTGTATATATAATTTTCTTAAGTTTTCGCGGGTACTTACATGTATGGTATTCAGCTTTGTTTGGGTATTTTCCCACGTCATTATAGTTGTGCTTTTAAAGTTGTAGCAACGTTTCAGCAGAATCTCATCTGCCATCATCAGGCTTCTGTCAGACTTTCACAGCCGTTTCTGTTTTAAATTTGGTGCTAGCCTACTGCTGTGCCAGAATGGTTTTTTCTTCATCCTGATTGGTTGGGAGTCTTGGTCTGTGTTTATTGGTCTTGGAGTTTTCTGTGTTCTGATTGATTGGTGTTTCTAATATCTTGTCTGTTTTGTAGCTTTTTTTTGTCTTGATTGGCTGGCAACATTGTGTTTCCTGTATTGGAGGCTTTTAGTGTGGCTTGGCTCCAAGTAAACGGACGGCTATCATTTATTAGGAAGCTAGGTTTCATCTGGGTGCCTGGTTGGGGTGTGTTTGAGCTGGAGGTATCAGGGGGATCTGTTTGTGCCCAGGTGTTTGCCTGGCTTGTGGTGTGGAGATTTTTTTGTTTGTGAGTGCAGGCTTCCACCACCAGACTGTCAATTAAATACCAACCACCCAAACACCTCATGGAACTAGCAGAACACTGCTTAACCAACACATTTCATATACAGAGGACAAAATAAAAGCAAATTGAAGGAGCCCCTATGGGATCACCACTGTCACCCGTCATTGCAAACCTGTTCATGGAAGAATTCGAATCCAGAGCCCTAGCCAATGCCACCCACAAACCCAAACTATGGCTAAGATATATCGATGACACATTTGTTATTTGGCCCCATGGAAAAAAAGATATATATAAATATGCATTAGTTAATCCCTTTCAGCCTCTCAATTTATGTAGACTCTGAATAATCCCCCTTGACAGTACATTCTAGAGATATTGGCTGCTATAAAAACTCATGTGGAGTACAAGTATAAGCAAAAATAAAGTCTGCACAAGCATAGCATTCCTGACTAATGGAAAAGGCAATGCACTTTTGCTGTTGCAGTCATCTGTAACGGACGGTCAGATGTTTATAGGAACCAGTATAATCCAGATTTACCACTAGCAACAAAAGCTTTCCAATTTTACTTAAGGAGTGATATCCCAAATTTAGTAGAATGATGCCTTTTTAAAAGCTGCAACTGGACTATAGAATATATAATTATTCAAATTATTACTATTCTATAACTAGTGCTTCTCACTGTTCTGAAAACTTTTATTTGTAGTTTGGGTTTTTTTGTTGGTTTTACTGTTCTGCATGCCACCCAGGGTTGCTATTTACAGTTTCAGCTGCTATATAAATATTTAAAATAAATAAAATTTGAAGCCTTTCATAATAATGAACCTGATATTTAATATAATTTGAATATTGTTAAGGATCTTATTGTTTCGAGAATTTTGAAAATGTTTAATGCGGTAGTGAGCAGAAAATAAACGTTCAGTTGGAAACTACATATACCTCATACAGATAGTTTGAGCTTGCAAATACTATAGTACAGAGATATTTCCAAATGATTTCCTGTCAATGCCAAATTTAAATTTAAGTTAATGATTTCATAAGGATCATGATTATGGTTTAGAGAATGGAATAGCTAAATTAAATATTCCAAACAATTCAGTTTCACTATTAGCAAGTGAATAATCAGCATTAATAAATGAAACTAATTCAAACAATTATAGGATAAAAATGGAGATGGATGGATATCTGATTGTTACATATTTATTAGGTTATTATGAAGAGACAGAATATTCAATAGCAGTATTCCAATGTGTAAGATCAGTTTTATTTTCCCAACTCGTTTCTGAAAGCAAGCTTTAACTAGAAAGACCTAATGAAAAACTTGTAATAAAAGCAAAAATCTTAAGAAATATCAGGAAATGCTTCTAAAGAAACCAAATATATTAGAGAACCTAAAGGAACAGTAATTTCCTGTTAAGTAATAAACCACCATATAAATTACACAGATGTAACTGTCTGCAGTAGAATTGTTGCTCTTTTACTTATGATCAGTTCTGTCTCTGACACTTTCACTTAAGAGTAATCTCTTGATTCCAGCTTCTAAAAAGCTACCCCAACTAAACAGTGTTGTAGAGATTTTGGAAAATAATATAGTGGATCCCATATAGTGGATCCTTATACTTGATATGCTTACCAAAATCTTCACAGTGGTTTTTAGAAGAGAATTGACACTTGAAAATTTCCATAGTTGTAGCCAATATTATTTTGAACTTAGCATGCATTTTTAATGACCTTAAAATCCAACCAAAAGAAAAATAAACAGAATATGGTTTCTAAATTATATTAATTCCTAGCAATCTAAATTTTTAAATACCAAATCCATCATCTTGGACCTTTTCATAACATATAATTCTGAGTCTGCCATTGATCTATGTATTATTATTAGCTCATTTAGTGAAGAAATGGATGACTGTATTCTCCATTAATTGGAGCTTTCAACTCATAACAAAGACAGAGCATTGTACTTGAACATGATTGATCAGTATATTTGATTCAGACAAAAGATATTTCAGTCATGTCATAAGATCCACTAATTAACATGTTTTGTTTTTAGATATAAATCAATATTTTCTAAAAATTATTCAAGGAAACATGTAAAAAAATCTAAGAAGCAGAATTAACAAACTGTGTTGACCCAGGGCAGGGCACGGAGGCAACACAGCCTTGTCACCTGACCTCTATCGCTCCTCATCTCCACTGCCTGCCCTCTTTTCTCCTTTTCTCAGACATCCTGCCCCCATTCTTCCCTGCTGGCAAGCTGTCCCAGGCCCAAAGGACCTGGGGCTGCCTCATCCTACTCCTTCCCATATTACACTGGAGCTAACGCTGCCCCCTCCACCTCGGTTGGCCCCAGCTCTGGCTCATCTTCTTCCACGAACTTGGGCTCTGACGGGGCCATGACACAAACATTGTCTCACTTGGATTTAGCTTTAAGCAGTTCATTCATACTAAGTATTCTATTAATGACAGCAGAACTATCCTGAAGTAAAAAAAAATAGAAATTGTGAACATAGAGAGCTATTTGTACAGGAACATGGAAACAAAATGTTACAAAATAAATACCTGCACACCCCTACCTACTGAAAATTCAGTGATGCTTCTATGGTCTTAGAGCAAAGTAGCACTCCAGCCTGTTGCCAATATTGTTCAGGTGAAAAGCTGGAATAAGTGCCCCTAGTTAATCCTGTTTAAGTAATTTGCAATTCAAATATCTGCTTCAAGTTTTATTAGTCATTTTACTCAATGTTGGTAAACTTAAATATAAAAGGGTTATTTAATAGCCTAGAAAGTATTAATAACTCAGATTTAAAAAATCAGAGTCCATATTTCCTTATAAACTACAAACATTACTATGATGTACATAAAAGGTCGTGATATTTCTCAGTCTATTTTAATTACATGGTTTTCAAACTTTGAAACTTTGAGACATAGTTTTTTGTAATTATTTTTCTGTCAAGAAAGCCCCTGAATATTTTAGATCTTCTCAGAAGTTTCAGGTGATTTTTCCCCCTATTCTTACAATGCCAGGAAATAATCAGAATCATTGTTTTCTAATTGTGTGGGATCAAATCATCTGCAACATCATACTACAGATAAATTTTAATAATGATGGCAAGTCAATCTGATTTTCAGAGACGCTTATATGCTGCTATTAGTTTTTTCTGTGAAAACTCTGAAGTTTCAAAAGTATCTTCAAGATTCCTTGAGCATTAGAAAATCATTTTAATCCAACTGCGGCTCCCATGTGCTCACCACCTATGTGAAAAAGAAAGCGAAAGACAAACCAGGCAGAATGTCCATCCAGGAAAAAGAAAACGGAAAGGCAGAAAGAGCCAGGCAAAAAGTCACATCCTTCTACCCCTGGGTCACTTCACCCTTCCAGAGAGAAGCCAGTTTCAATCCAGCTTCTAGGGTGCAGCACAGAATGGGGCACACAGGCAGCCTCCCCTGAGCAGTGCCAGCTGGAAATCAGGTGGCAAGGTAAACCCCTCCCCAAAAGCTCCAGGCACTAAAATGGGCCCATCTCTCTTTAGCAGCTGCCCAGGCCCGCCAGAGGGCAAGGCCAGCATCTACCAGTACTGAAACGCAGTGGTGCAGGACCAAAGCAGCAAGGGGAGGAGGAGGCAGCAGCCACAGCCAGGCAGGTGTTCTGCTAGGTGGCAGCAGGAACCAAAAAAAAAGCCCCTCCAGCAGCTGACATGGCTGATGCATAGCGGTGATCGAGACCTTTCACTGTCACTTCCCCCTGGCTCCAAAACAGCAGAAAGGGACAAGGTAAAGAGACCGAGCCTCCCACACCCATCCTCCATAGCATGGCATCTGACCTGGGAGGGGAGTGAAAGGGAAGAGGTGGGCTGTTAGCCAGGTCATTGAATGGGTGGGGGAGGTTGCAGTGGTCTGGCTGCAGGGGTCCTTAGGTACGCAGCTCCAGGGTGCGTATGACTGCTCCCCCACCACCTGCTTCGTCTGACCTCGTGGCAGTACCACACACCCTCCTGCCATTGCAGCCGTGGGATCTTAACTAGGGCTTATTTTTGGAGTAGGACTTATACTTATTTTTGTTGGTAGGTGCATGCATAAAAATCAAGCTAGGGCTTATTTTGGGGGTGGGTCTTATTTTTTTTGGAAAACGCGGTAATTAAAAAAAAACTTAAAAAACAACTACCAATCAGCACAATGAGATTTTTTATGGATCCAAAAGGAAAGGGGAAAATATCTTAATTGGCCCAATATAGTGTCCCCACTTTATCTTGCATACGTTGAAATAATGTACAAGTTTTTAAAAATATGAAAGATATTCAGAAGCATTGTTCTATACTATTTTCTATATGTCCTATTCAATAGTAGCTTTTTTCTTTTTGCTACTGGCTATTTTATTACACAATATTTTGCCCATCCCAATAATAATTGGACCCTCAGCAAGATATTCTATATTTGTTTTATGCTTAAACATATGAAGAATATATGCAATGAGAACATTAAAATATTTGTATAAATAGTAACAAAAATACTTTGATAGAAATCTAAAACCTTTATAATATTTCTGTACTGTTTTAAGTTTTGGGGGTAAAAATACTTTTCTGTTCTTTCTGATAACCATTATGTTTGAAGTTTCCAAGGTCATCCAAAGCTATAACTCTATGCAGATCCTATGTTGTGTTTTCTTTCATAACTGAATCAAAGTGCCGTTTTCCATCCAAATACAACATAGATTCTGAAAGAAAAGCAAGAATGTCAAGTTTCATAAGATCACATAATCAACTGAAAGCTCAGGGCTTTTTTATTTTTCATAATTTTCTTTACATATTAATTTTTTAAGCCTGCTCTTTCCAGATAGATAAAACAAGTGTTCTCGTCTTCAACATAAGAATGCTTAATTAGTTCTTTAATATAAAATAATTTGTATAATACAAACTGAACAAACTGAAGATCAATATAGAGGAATCTGAAAGCTGATTAGTATGCTATAGTACCAGATAAATGAAGCTATGAGAGAGAGAAAAAACAAGCAGGATCATATTTCTAAAGGTCACAACTTTTAAATTCATTGATTATAAATTAATTTTTTATTCACATAGACAGTGAGATATTGAAATGACTACTCACCACCATATGTCTTGGGAACAACATCTGGTATTTCCTTCTCTATCATAAATGTGAAATGGAAGACATTGGTTGTATGGTGTACCCTGGTGTCTGGATCATACACTTCACTATGCACCCGAACCTGGATATTATTTTTTTCAGTATAACATACCTTTAAAAATTAAAAATTAGGATCACCTGGTTATTGGGTATAAACTTTCAAAAATGAATAAAGTATGCATGACATTTTATTACAGGTAGTCCTCCTCTATAACAATTTGTTCAGCAATAGTTCAAAGTTACGAGGATTGGTTACAACTGGTCATTGAAGTTCCAGCCATCCCAGCGCCTCACTAGTCACGTGATCACAATCTGGACACTTGGCAACTAGTTCACACTTCCAACTGGTTGCCAAGCTCCTCGCTATTACATCACCACCATCTGCAACAAAGGTGTTTTTTCAAGAGGCAACTGGACTTTCTGGTTTTTCTTTGAAGACATTTCACTTCTCATCCAAGAAGCTTCTTCAGTTTTGACTGAAGAACAATCAACCGGTGGAATAGCTTTCCTTCAGAAGTTGTGGGAGCTTCATCACTGGAAACTTTCAAGAAAGGAGTGGACTGCCATTTGTCAGAAATGGTGTAGGATCTCCTGCTTGGGCAGGAGGTTGGACTAGAAGACCTACAAGATCCCCTCAAACTCTGAATGGAAGGATTTGTACTCCTTGTAGACAGCTGGTCATTTGCATTTTTTTAGAGAGTCATTAAGGCCTGGAGATTTATCTGTGTTATCAGGATCACCTGAATGGTGCAAATGGGTGTGGAGCCTTCTTGGAACTGTTGAAAGGACTGTGTTGTAAACTGGAGATAGATGATGTCATATCCCCCCCTTCTGTTGAGAGAGGACTGTTCAATTTTGACATAGATGCCCTATTTGACCCCTCTTTCCTCTCTGTCCAAAATGTGGACTTTGCTGTCTCAAAAGAATGGCCTTCGTTTTTTAAATGCACTTCTGAATCTAGTCCTGATGGGTTTGTTCTTCTATGTTGTGCTATATGTTTATGAAGTGGTTGTTTCCCCAATGTACAGATCTGCACAAGGCTCACTGTATTATACTGCATATAGCACATTGCTAAGTTTGTGTCGGGGTGTTTTATCCTTGGGGTGGACAAGCTTCTGCCTTAGTGTATTTTGGGGGTTGAAGTGTGCACATATGTTGTGTTGGCTGAAGATTCTCCTGAACTTTTCAATATTCCTGCAATGTATGGAATGACATTGCTTTGTTTATTATTCTCTTCATTGTCTGTTATAGAGGAGCTCCTGTAGAGTCTTTTTTGAGATTTGTTGAAGGCCCACTTGGGATAGACATACATTCTGTGAGCTTCCTTCAGTGGTGGGATTCAAATAATTTAATAACTGGTTCTCTTCCCTAATGACTGGCTGGGTAGGTGTGGCTGGGTGGTCATGTGACTGGGTGGGCATAGCTAATTTGACATCACTCACATGAGTGGTGCCTGCTTGGGCCAGGCGGGGTTGGGGAGGGACTCCAGGGGTCTCTGGTGGCTGGGACAGAAGGAAAGAAAGAGGGAAAGCGCCCCGCCGGCCAGGCACTGAAGCGCCATCAAATACGAGGTTTTTGTGGGCAGAAGAGCCTGCCCCACCCACCACCACCCAGATGCCCTTGCTTCACCCAAGTATTTCTTTGCCTACCTGATTTCCAGCTCCGTTGCATTTCTTGCAGTCGTACACAGGGAAACAAAAGTTTGTGGGACTAAAAAAACTCCTATCGATCAAATTCAACTTCTCACAACAATAACAACAAAAAGATCTTGCGAGGAGTGAACTTATTTTTTAGTCCCACAAACTTGTTTCCCTGCACATGACAGTGAGAAACACAACAGAGCTGGAAATCAGGTAGGCAAAGAAATGGGGGAAGCAAGGGCATCTGGGCGGTGGTGGGTAGAGCAAGATCCGTAGTGCTGCGCTGCAATGGAAAAATAGGCAATGGAGCGGCCGATGCAAGGGAAGGAAGAGGCCACTTTCCCTCTTTCCCTGCTCTTCCTCCTTCTCTTGTGCCGACCGATCGCTACATTTCCCATTTCTCAATTGGAGCACAGTGCCCAGGATCCACTTTGATAGCCGGGGGGGGGGGGAATAATTTTCCTGGCCAAACTAACCCCACAGTCTCTCCTATATTGGGCCCAACTTTGATCGTGCTAACAACTTAATTCCTCGCCCCTCATACTTTTGCCCGCAGACTGACCAACATCCCCTGTACACAGCTCCATGGGGAGGGGGGAATCCCTCCAATTCTTCACCTTCCCACCCGAGCTCTTGTGAGCATCAACTCCTTGTCTCTATGGTAACCCCCCCCCCCCCGTTCTTTGGAAACCTTCCTCTTAAAGGAGCCACGCCAGAAGGCTGAAACAGCTGCAAGACAAGCACCCTCAGAAACAGCCTTTTGGCAAAAGGTGGAAAAGCTAGCCATGCAAGGAGTGGCTGGGAAAGAGGGGTGGGGTAGGGCCAGCCAATGGTGGAATCAGCCAGCAGAAACCATTAGTAACTGGCTGAATCCCATCACTTGGCTTCCTTGATACGTATTAGTTCTTTTAAAGTCCAGTTCCCTCTTGAAAAAGCACCTTTGGGACAACCATGACCTGGATTACTGAGAATCCCCATAGACAGCATCTGCAACCTTTCTTATTGGCTTCCGCAGAAAGTCAATGGAGAAGACATCAAGGAAGGTTGCAAGTTACTGGGGAAGTCTTCCCCACCCTTATACTCTCTGCCAGCATCTCTGTGCTTGCATTGTGCCGGCCATTTGCACATACCTTGTACCTTCACACACCCACTCCCATAATTCTGCACACCCCCTTCCTCCCTCCCCAACCCCCCCCCTCCACCAATCATTTACCTTACAAGCCAGTATGGGATTTGCAACTTCCTGCTGGCTTCCCCAATGACATTGGTTATAGGAAGTCAGCAGGAAGTTGCCTTACCTAACAATCATGTGCAGCTTAGTTAACGACAGCAACCATGATTGCAGAGATTGATAGTGAAGCAGTCACGCAAATTCCAATTTCCATTTTAAGTGAAGGACTTCTCATATTTAAAGAAGATCAGTATTTATCCAACTTCTTAATGTTCAAAGATGGGAGTATTCCAAACATTTTAAAGTAGTTTGATCTATTAATATGTTTAGTCTATTACCTGGGAAGAAAGTAATAGTAAGGATCCAATTTCAACTGGTTTTTGAAACATAATATCATCTACAGCTACCACATAAGGTCTGGAGTTTCTGGTATATGAAAAAAACAATGTAATCATGCATATTTACACATACACATATTTTTAAAAGATGTACATGTATTGCTTTATATTTTAAATTATATTCCATGTTAGAAACTTATTATGATCCTGAAATGTATTAATAATATAAAACATTAGTACGGTATATAAAATAGACATTAATTATACATCTTTTCCAAACTCTTTGGACTACAGATTCCCAGGTGTACATGTCAATCCAATAAAAGAAAATCTGAGGGAATCCTCGATTACTGCTCAAATTCGTAACTGCTTACTGTAGTATACTATACACACAGTAGTAAGTATAAAGACTTCATTATTTCACTAAGCTATAATCAGCTTAAGCATCCAAGGAGCTGATTTTACAGTTCATAAGCTATTATTCAATAAGCTATTTTACAACGAGTAAAAATAACAACAGATATATGTTATTTAAAAACAAGGTGGAATTCTACAACCATTCAAATATAACATGATTTTCTACTTAAAAATTATTTGATTTATACTGTACTTGTTTTCTTTTCCACCAGTGCCAAGAGCATACATCCCTACATTTGAATGCAAAAATACATAAATGGTAACATCGGATATGATATCAATAATTTCCTTTGTAAGTGAAACTTGATCAAATGCTAAAGGGTACACCTAAAAAAGAATGTCTCCAGGGAGCACAAGAACTTTGCAACTTTGTAAGATAACATAGACTCAAATTTTCCATCAACATAATCTACTAATTATCTGCAAATTATCTTTTCTCCTGTCTTTTCTCTACTGCAGCTCCCTACAGCTAGCAATAACTCTTAGCCTTCTTATCCCTCTGTTTCTCTGCACTGGTGATATTTGTTCCTTACACACTGTCTAGTAACATCATCAATAGCTATTGAATTTATTGCAATGATACTTGCTTATTTATTAAATAAATATTGTTTCTTACAGCTGCCACAATCTTGAATTGGTAATATTGACTGCTCTGTGAACCCAATACAGATAGTCTTTGACTTACAGCCATTCATTTAGTGACGATTCAAAGTTACAACAGCACTGAAAAAAGTTATTTATGTCTGTTTTTCACATGATCATTGCAGCATCCCCCTGGTCATATGATCAAAATTTGGATACTTGGCAACTGGCATATATTTATGTCCCAGGGTCATGTGATCATCCTTTACAACCTTCTGACAAGCAAAGTCAGTGGGGAATCCAGATTCACTTAACAACTGTGTTACTAAATTAACAGCTGCAGTGGTTCACTTAATTGTGATAAGAAAATGGGGCAAAACTCACAACAGTCTTGCTTAGCAATAGAAATTTTAGACTCAGTTGTGGTCATAAATCAAGGATTATCTGTATCCTACTCAGAATGAGATGGGAAGAATTGATGGTGTCATCTCAGCAAACTGATTTCTGCCACACAGGGTCAACAGATAAATAAAATCTCATTTCCTGCCCTCTTAAGTTATATCCATATTCACTGTCATCTGACACAGGATTCAATTAGTATTTATAAATTAGTCTTAACTATACTGGGCCAACCAAAAATATGTGAAAATATTATATCAGGCAATACAGTTACAACTGTAAAATCACATAGTGACTTAAAATTAAGTGGTTTTTGCAAAAATGAAAAGAAAAGGGCATGGTAGTTAATTTAATTTAATATAGTGTTATTTATTTATTTTCCTGTCTCTGCTCAAATACAGTAGCCATGAGAGGGATTTGAAGTCCCAGTGGATGATCATGAACTACCAGTGTGCAGCAGCAGCCAGAAAAGCTAATACAATCCTTGGTTGTATAAACAGCGGTATAGAATCAAAATCATGTGAAGTATTAGTACTGCTTTTTAAAGCCTTTGTAAGGCCACATCTAGAATATTGCAATACAGTTTGGATCACCACATTACAAAAAGGACACTGAGACTTTGGAAAAAGTGCAAAGAGCAACTAAGATGATTATGATTAAAGGCCTGGACATTAAAACGTATGAAGAATGGTTGCAGGATTTCGGTTTGGCTAGCCTAGAGAAAAGCAGGACTGGGCGCAGGCATAATAGCAGTATTCCAGTATTTGAGGGGTTGCCACAAGGAGGAGGGGGTCAACTTATTTTCCAAAGCACCAGAGGGCAGGACAAGAAACGATGGAAACTAATCAAGGAGAAAAGCAATCTGGAATTAAGTAGAAACTTCCTAACAGTGAGGACCAGTTAGAACAGCTTGCCATCAAAAGTTGTGGGTGCTACATTACTGGAGATTTTTAAGAAGAAACTCGACAGTCACTTGTCTGAAATGGTATATGGTCTCCTGCTTGGCTTAAAAGGCCTCCAAGGTCTTTTCCAGTTCTATTCTGATTATTGATTGATTGATTGATTTATCTTAAATTTTCACTCATTACCAAGGCTTATGCTTTGTATATTAGTACCTCTAAAATTAGGCCAAATATATCTGCATCCAGCGCAGGAATGCTATAGAACAAATAATTCACAGCAGGGCTGTTATTGAATTAGGCAGCAAAAGGTTTTAAGTTCACACGCACACCAGCCTCACATCTTCCAAAAATCTTTCCATGGCTGCTATTTTTGCTAGCCATCCCTCTTTTCAGCATCTTCCTACCAACTTGCCTATCCCAATGGCTTCAGCATTTTCCCATATCTGCCACTGATATGCCCAGTGGCCCTCTCCCCAATCTTTCCAGCATCTTCCCACCAGCCTGCTTTCTCATTTTCTATTGTATGCTTTACAGATAGTCCTTCACTTACAATAGTTTGTTTAGTGATCGTTCAGAGTTACAACAGGACTGAAAAAAATGATTTATGACCATTTTTCACACTTACAACCATTGCAGCATCCCCATGGTCACGTGATCAAAATTCAGACACTTGGCAATTGACTCAATGGCGGTTGTAGTGTCCTGGGTCATGTGATCACCTTTTACAACCTAACAAGCAAAGTCAATGGGGAAGCCAGATTCACTTAACAATTGTGTTACTAACTTAACTGCAATAATTTGCTTAACAACTGTGGCAAGAAAGGTCATAAAATGGGGCAAAACTCACTTAACAAATGTCTCATTTAGTGACAGAAATTTGGGGCTCAATTGTGGTCATAAGTCAAGGACTACTTGTAACATTTTAAACCATGTACATTCTAGTCAATTCAGTTCAGTTTGAGAATGAGAACAGATGAGACGTGACTTAAAGGGGAAAAGAGAACCCCTTATCCCAAAAGCCTGGGAAGAGATGCTAATGAGAGATTGACATCGCTCTTCCCTAATACTCTGGCAATGTTATATTTCAAGTGAGAGGAAGAGAGACATAGCCTAACACTTACCCATAACTGTAGGCAGTAGCCCATCCAAGTTCATATGCTTTTCTCATGAGAAAGCCTCCAAAGATTCTGTTGAAAATGTTACGTTCCTATATTCACAAATATTCATAGGACGAATGAATTTTGAGCATTTACACAGAAATTACTAAAGACAGTGGTTATCAGACCATCTACTGTAGTACAGTTACTTCCTAAAATGATAAATAGATTTCTTAATGATTTCATTGGGGTTAGAGTTGGGCAAGAAATAAATTTACCAATTATTTAAATAATTAAAATTTAAGTATCAAAGGAATTTATAAACTTTATAAAACTGCACTTGCCCACAGGATGCAGACAAAGCCCAGGGGAGACTGACAGAATTCCCGTTCTCTATGTGAAAATAGGTTAAGTTTTTTTTTTTAAAGTGACACCTTCCTCCACAGCTATTACAACTAACATATGCACACACACAGAATGCCAAGACACAGTATGAAAAATCCAGACAGTGTACACCTACATACAGCTCTTTGAAATTAAGAGCAATTTGTATTATTAGAATATTCCAATAAAAAATTCAAAGTGCAGAATCATGGACCTTCTGAAAACACAGAACCACAATAACCTAGTCAGTTATAAAACAAGATGAGATAAACAAGGATTTATTCCTTCTATCAACTGAAATGCTACTTTTGTTCTAGAAGAATTACATACCTGTCATTACTCTATGCAGAATGCCAAAATCAGCAGACACAGAGCATATAATAAGAAGCTAGAAGCTATTTAGTCAAATTTCCAGAAAGTTCTGCTAAAACCAATGTAGAAGCATATGAAGTACATAATTATGTTCTGGAAGGGAGAAGAATCACTGATAAGATCCATAGAGCTATCTTTGCATAATTTCCAGTAACTAGTTAATTCAAGTGCCTTTTTTTTTTTTTACCAATAAACAAGTTATTGCTTAAGAATCAGTTTGGTATAGTGGTTAAAACATCCAGTTAAAAACTGGATGACTGTGAAGTCTAGTCCTGTCTTAGGTGTGAAGCCAGCTGGGTGACCTTGGGACAGTCACTCTCAGCCCTGGGAATGGCAAATTACTTCTAAGAAGCCTTGCCAAGAAAACCCGCAGAGTCTTGTCCACACAGTCCACACAGTCACCAGGAATCAACTCTAACTTAAAGGCACACACAGAAAAGCTATTGCTTAACTGTGCTGCTTGCTCCAAATAAGTTGTAGTATACAAGAAGTGATGCATATAATGTATGTCTTTATGT
Organism: Pseudonaja textilis; assembly: GCF_900518735.1. The sequence continues at coordinate 5,930,333 of NW_020769376.1, forward strand.
TTATAAAAAGTGCTAATCTACTTTCTTGCAAACTTTTGTTATATTCTAAAACAGAATACCTCAGGGCCATAGATTAATAAAACTACAAACTGGCTTTGTTGCATTTAATTGGAATTAAGGAAAATACGCTTCAAATTTCTACCAGTCAGAGTTACAAGCACAAACTGGCAATACTCACATTATATATTTGATGTTCATTTCTTGAGTAATATAGCTACAAAGTTTCTTTAAATATTAAGGGCAGAGAGAAATTAAATTTCTGAAGATGTTTCATGACTTTATGGTTATGAATATTTTTCAAGAAATCAAATTGCCAAATAGCTATTATAGAAAGTACCATATCATGTACCAATTTGAAGCAACAGTCAAACACAAGGATTAGTCTATATCAAGCTATAGCTCAGTAAATACCTGTGGATGGCAGATCTCCAAACCCTTTAATTTTGTGTCTTCCATCCATACAGAATTGGGTAGCAATACCCGACTACGAAAACTTACTGTCCTAAAAGATGGAGAATACATAAATTTGTCAAGAACACCATTCAATCCCAATATTGTGAATTTCAATCTATCTAAGACTAAATGGATACCACTGCATCCACATGCTGATAATGGGAATAGGACCTTAGGTTTACCCACATATTTTACCTTGTCTTCTCTGATACCTAAGCAAGATGGTCAACAATAAGGATTGATGGCACTGCAGTACAATATCTGGAGACCCCATATTTGATATAGATGTTGGCAAATCCAAGAACATCTTGTTATTCTTTCCCATCACTATGCTATAAACATATTCGGCTTTCAAACTGTCCCTTCTCCAATTCTTCTCTATAACAACCATCTTGTGAAGTAGACTGGATCAAAGTTACATACTGTGCACTTAAAAGGTAAAGGTAAAGGTTCTCCTCGAACATACATGCCAGTCGTTTCCGGCTCTTACAAAGCCAAAGAGCCAACGCTGTCTGACAACATCTCCATGGTCATGTGGCCGGCATGACAAAACACCGAAGGCACATGGAACACTTACCTTCCCACCAAAGTGGTCCTAATTTTTCTACTTGCATTTTTACATGCTTTCGAACTGCTAGGCTCAGTGGCTAAGACACTGAGCTTGTCTATCAGAAAGGTTGGCAGTTCGGCGGTTCGAATCCCTAGCACCACATAACAGTGAGCTCCCATTACTTGTCCCAGCTTCCACCAACTGTGCACTTATAACCAAATAAATTTAACTCTGACTGCCTAATCACATTCTAACAGATAACTGCTGCACCATGCTGTCTGGGAGTCCTCCAAATTGTAATTCTAATATACATGAAATGCATCGAGTTTGGAAAACGTTTATAAAATGTTTATAAATGTTTATAAATGAACTCCCTACCTTGAATCCAGAGTATTCAGGAACATATTGTGGATAATATTTCTTTCATCTGCAGTAGGAGCAACCTTCAATAAAGAAGCCCTACTAGATTCAAGTCGCCTGATCTTGTTCTCTGATTAATGGAATGAAACATGTAAAATGAATGACAATTGGCTTCCAACAGCTTTATTTCATGCCTTTTTCAAAAATGATGAATAATACTTTTCTGAAATCTGTGTGTTTTAGACTGCTGTAGGTATCAAACTATTTTACTCCCAAAGAACCTATGTTTCCCCCAATTATTTAGGAATGGCCACAAAACAAAATTTCTCCATTGCCCCCTTCCCAAAAAACAACCAGGCTAAGAGTGTACTTACTTTCTCCTTCATTGAAGATTTTTTCTTCCTCTGGGGTTTTAACTATTAATGGATTGACAAATGCTGGTCTGAGGATATATTTGAAAAAAATCAAAACAATATGCATTACTGGGGGGAAATGAAATGTTTTGGCTGCAATCGAGCATAGTTAATTTATGCAGAAGTTCATTTGCAGAAATCTGCATGTTTACTTTAGTGTTTTAAAACAACTTTTTTTCTTATTTCAACAACACAAATGATTTAACTTGAAAAGACAATGATCTAAAGAGGACAGCCAATGCAGTCTACTAGGACAATGTAGCATTTCAGATCTGAAGGCAAAGCATGCTTCAGAGCATGCAGGGAAATGAAAACATAACATCTGTCTAGGGTTAAGTATGTCTATGGAGCCTACAATAGCTAAAAAATCCACAATAAGGCCCAGCTGCTATAAGGAATTGTAAATACTGTGGAAGCTACATTCATTACCTGTGCACTCTCCTTTTCCCCTTCAATCTAAAATACTGTACAGCTATATAGTCTGACCTAATTTGGAATTTTGCACCATTCATTTTGTTGCTGCCTTATAGTTTTTGTTGACATTAATATTGATACTCCTGGTTTTTATCTTATATCTAGCTCTGTTCTGCTATTCTACTTTTTTTCTTTTTGAATTGACTTGAATTGAAATATTTTGTTTTATACACTTTAACTGGCCACATGCTACTCAGAGAACTCTAGTTAGGGCAAAATAAACAGTATAAGTAAACAAATAAGTCACCAAAATTAACATAATAGGTTAGCACCCTTAACATATTCTGGAGTCCTTTATAGTCTAGGACTGAAATAAATAAAATAATAAAATAAGCAATGAACTATTTTCAAACACATGTATGTTTAACACCAAAAATACAATCTTACACCTTTAAACATAGTTTTTAGCTACAGATTTAAGCCAATTTCAAAACTAGCAAATTGAATCAATGCCATTATGACTTATTGAATGAAAGGCAAAAATAGGATCTGAGAAGGAGGAAGGGTGACACAGAAATCAGAACTGCACTTTCCAGCTAGCCACAATACGAGTACTCGCTTAAAAACAACATACTTAGCAACTGTTCAAATTACAATGGGGCTAAAAACAAATTATGATCAGTTCTCACAATCACAACAGTTGCAGCATCTCCATGGTCATATGATCACAATTCCAGCTCTTGGCAATAGTTGCATTTACAATTGTTGCAGCATTTCACAGTTAGGTGATCCCCATTTGGAACCTTCCTAGTTGGCTTCCAACAAGCAAGGTCAATGGGGAAGCCAGCAGGAAATTGCAACTCATGGTCACATGGTGTCTTGCTTAGCAACCATTTTAGTTAGCAATAGTGCAATGGGAATCATTAAATGAGGATTACCTGTAATTGGAAAGTTACAGATAAAAATGGAAACATCTATACCTGACTGAACACAGTAGAGAACCTATGATATTGCTGAACTAGAATCCTCTGCTTCCCACTAGTCATGCAACCAGAAGCTGGTGGGGTTTGAAGTTCCACAGTAATTGAAGGTCAACAGGTTCATCACATTTGACCATCATTTGTATTCCTCTCTGATTTTTAAAAATAAACTGCTAGGAACATTACCTTTTATTTTCTGGATCACGGGCCACCATGACAAAAGTTGCATCTAACACAGGGCAATAGATTCCTCCATCAAGTAACTAAAATAAAAGAATATGAGAGATGAAAAAAAAAATGATTAGAATCAGCATCCAGTGATCATTCAATTAAAACTTGATATACTGTTTCAACTCCTTCATGGCAAAGGGGCTTGCATAGCTCAATGAAGCTATGAGCTATGCCGCACAAGGTCACCCAAGACAGACAGGTCATAGTAGAGAGTTCTGACAAAACGTGATCCACTGGAGAAGGAAATAGAAACCCACTCCAGTATATTTGCCATGAAAACCCCATGGACAGTACCAAAAGGCAAAAAGATATGGCGCTGGAAGATGAGCTCCTCAGGTCAGAAGGTGTCCAATATGCTACTGGAGAAGAGCAGAGGGCTAATACTAGTAGCGCCAGAAAGAATGAAACAACTGGGCCAAAGCCGAAAGGACACTCAACTGTGAATGGATCTGGTGGTAAAAGGAAAGTTTGATGCTGCAAAGATCTATATTCCATAGGAACCTGGAATGTAAGATCCATGAATCAAAGAAAGCTGGATGTGCTCAAACGAGATGACAAGACTGAACATTGACATCTTAGGAATCAGTGAACTAAAAAAGGACAGGAATGAATGAATGTAATTCAGATGACCACTAGGTATACTACTGTGGGCAAGAATCCCTCAGAAGAAATGGAGTAGCCTTCACAGTCAATAAAAGAGTAGGAAAAGCAATGCTGGGATACAATCCCTGAAATAACAGAATGATCTCAGTTCGAATCCAAGGCAAACCATTCAACATCACAGTAATCCAAGTCTATGCCCCAACCACTGATGCTGAAGAGGATGAAATTGACTGGTTCTATGAAGCCCTAACAACACCTTCTAGAATTAACACCAAAAAAAATGATGTCTTTATCATCATGGAGGATTGGAATGCCAAAGTAGGAAGCCAAAAGATAACTGGAATAACAGGCAGATTTGGCCTTGATAGTACAAAATGAAACAGGGCACAGGCTGATAGAATTTTGTCAAGAAATACAATGGCCACAGCAAACACTCTTTTCCAACAACCCAAGAGATGACGCTACACATGGACATCACCAGACAGTCAACACAGAAATCAGATTGACTATGTGCTCTGCAGACAAAGATGTAGAAACTCTATACAGTCAGTAAAAACAAGACCAGGAGCTGACTATGGCTCAGATCATGAGCTTCTCTTTGCAAAATTTAGACTTAAATTGAGAAAGTAGGAAAAAGCACTAGGCCACTCAAGTATGAACTAAATCATATCCCTGATGAATATACAATAGAGGTGACAAATAGATTTAAGGAATTAGATCTGATAGACAGAGTGCCTGAAGAACTACAGACAGTGGTTTGCAACATTGTACAAGAAGTAGCAACTAAAACCATCCCACAGAAAAAGAAATGCAAGAAACAAAATGGCTGGTTGAGGAAGCTTTGCAAATAGCTAAGAAAAGAAGGGAAGTGAAAGGGAAGGGAGAAAGAGAAAGATACACCCAATTGAATACAGAATTCCAGAGAATAGCTAGAAAGGATAAGAATGCCTTCTTAAATTAACAGTGCAAAGAAATAGAAGAAAACAATAGAATAGGAAGGACCAGAGATCTCTTCAAGAAAATTGGAGATGTGAAGGGAACATTTCATGGAAAGATGGGCATGATAAAAGACCAAAATGGCAGGGACCTAACAGAGGCAGAAGATATTAAGAAAAGGTTGCAAAATTACACAGAACTATACAAGAATGAGCTTAACATCCCTGATAACCATGATGGGGTGGTCACTGACCTCGAGCCAGTCATCGTAGAATCTGAAGTAAAATGGGCCTTAGAAAATCTGAGCAACAACAAAGCTAGTGGAGGTGACAGTATTCCAGCTGAGCTATTCAAAATCTTAAAAAGAGATGCAGTAAAAGATGCCAGCAAATTTGGAAAACTCAACAGTGGCCACAGGATTGGAAAAGTTTAGTTTACATTCCAATTCCAAAGAAAGGCAATGCCTAAGAATGTTCAAACTACTGCACCATTGCACTCATTTCACATGCCAGCAAAGTTATGCTCAAAATCCTACAAGCTAGGCTCCAGCAGTATGTGGATCTAGAATTACCAGAAGTAGGGCGGGATTTTGAAGGGGCAGAGGAACTAGAGATCAAATTGCCAATATATGCTGGATCATGGAGAAAGCTCGGGAGTTCCAGAAAAATATATACTTCTGCTTCACTGACTATGCTAAAGCCTTTGATTATGTGGATCACAACAAATTGTGGCAAGTTCTTAAAGAGATGGGAGTTAATTGTCTCTTAAGAAACCTATATGCCGGTCAAGAAGCAACAGTGAGAACTGGATTGGTTCAAATTGGGAAAGGAGTTCGGCAAGGCTGTATACTGTTGCCCTGCCTATTTAACTTATATGCAGAGCACGCCATGAGAAAGGCAAAGCTAGAAAGTTGGAATTAAGATTGCCGGGAGAAATATCAACAACCTCAGATATGCGGATGATACCATTCTAATGGCAGAAAGTGAAGAGAAACTAAAGAGCCTCTTGATGCAGGTGAAGGACAGTGCAAAAGTTGGCTTGAAACTCAACATTAAGAAAACTAAGATCATGGCATCCGACCCTCTCAATTCCTGGCAAATAGATGGGGAAGAAATGGAGGTAGCGACAGATTTTATTTTCCTGGGCTCCAAGATCACTGCGGATGGGGACTATAGCCAAGAAATTAAAAGACACTTGCTCCTTGGGAGGAAAGCTATGGCAAGTCTAGACAACATACTAAAAAGCAAAGACATCACCCTGCCAACAAAAGTGCACATAGTCAAGGCTATGGTTTTCCCAGTTGCAATGTATGGCTGTGAACATTGGACCATAAGAGAGGCTGAGCGTCAAAGAATTGAGGCCTTTGAACTATGGTGCTGTAGAAGACTCCTGTGAGTCCCTTGGACTGCAAGGTGATCAAACCAGTCAGACCTAGGGGAAATCAACCCTGACTGCTCTTTAGAAGGCCTGTACTGAAGATGAAACTCAGATACTTTGGGCACCTAATGAGAAGGAAGGACTCACTGGAGAAGAACCTAATGCTGGGAAAGACTGAGGGCAAAAGAAGGGGACCACAGAAAATGAGGTGGCTGGATGGAGTCACTGAAGCAGTAGGCGTGAGCTTAAATGGACTCTGGGGGATGGTAAAGGACAGGAAGGCCTGGAGGAATGTTGTCCATGGGGTCGCGATGGGTTGGACATGACTTTGCAACTAACAACAACACTTTCAGAACTGAACTAATTTTTTCTGTGGATACCAAAAAGAAAAAAGGCAAGGAAATTTAAGTAGAATACATATTGCAATATTTATTAAAAAGGGTTTATAAGTAAGATTCTCCTTGTCAATTTAATTGTGCCAGTCAAAAATTACATTCTCTTCAAACAGATCACAATACACTTTAATAAACAAGGATATTACATTCCAGTTTGTACTTATTCCTTTTGAATACTGTTTTACTATTTGGCTAACCTGCCACAGGATTTTATTAAAGGATGCAGAATAGCTTGCCAAATGTAAGAATCTAAATTCAGACTCTTAGAGCAAATGAAGCTCACTATCATTAACCTGAAGCATGTGTATCTTCACTTCCATTGAAGTTTTTCCAACCCAGGAAACATTCCCGGTGAACTTGATATCACAATCCGGATGAATATGCTGCTTCCATAAACCTAAAAGGATAGAAGGGGGTCAGAGCACAGATTCTAAGGACTGATAATCAATATTTATCTAAGGGAGGACAGTACTAATTTAAGAGATCAATTTCGGGTCAGCAACTTTTTCAAGCAGCAGGCAGCTTCATGCAACGTTGTAGTATCAATTATTTTCCACTGCACTCCTGCAACTCAAGCAAGAACATTGACCCTCTTGGTAATCTTGCAAGAATTTGGCCTTTTTAAAATGTTAAACACCATTATTTAATTTTCCAGAAAAAAGTAACATATCTTTTCTGTTTGTATAATACAATATCTAGCATATGTGATATAATGTCTAGCCGACGGAGTGATATATTTATTCAGTTGGACGTTTGAGTAAAATGGATGGGATACATTCAAAAATGACATGTTGGCAACAAATATATATTCATCAGAACATGAAATCATTCCTGACTTCCGGTGGCATACTTATTGACAACAGACCAGAGACCACGACTGTGCACGGCTTTGATCCGTGCTTGCCTGTTGGATAGGTCCTTAAAGGACCGGATTCATCACACCCACCTCGTAGGGATGGGGGACGAGGGGGAAACCACCAGTTGGGTCGAGGGGAGACGCATCTCCCCTCCCTGGCTTGGTAAACTCCCCTAGAAGACAGGGAGAAGCGGCAGTCTTTAATGGCTTCCCTGAAGACGAGAAGCTTCCAGGACACAAGTTTGTGCTGGAGAGTGAAAGTGGTGAGCGGCGTGTAACTGGATAAAAGACTTTGAACATTCTTTTTGATAACCCCGAAAAGCGGAAAGAAAGAGCCCTCGTTTGGAAGAGAGGTAGTGGCAAACGAGAAATAAGAGGAAAATATAAGGTAAAGAAAAAACTGGAAATAAAAGAATTGTATGTAATTAGAGACTAAATTTGGAATAACATACAGAATTGGACATTAATCAGGCATTAGATAAAATGCTGGACTTATTTGGAATTGATAAAATTTAATATTAATACTATGGAAGAGTGAATTAAAAATAAAAGAATACTAAGAAAAAAGTGATATAGAGCACCACCTAAGGGTTAAAGATTTTCCTCTCTTATGTTTTTATGGAAAATTACTGGTCGTATAAATATTTTGAAAGAGAGAAGAAATGGAATAAAAGATTATTAATATAACAAGATCCCCGGAAGCTTTATAAAAAAAGAGGAGGATTACAGTAAAATATAAAAGAATGCAATACTTTGGGACTATTGGAGGTTCACTGTGACAAGAAAACAGAAGAAAGGGAAAGTGAGATAAACGGAGACATTTGACAAGGACTATAATAGAAAAACTTAACCTTTAATAAAATAATTAACTTAATAATTATAATTATAATATAATATAATAGATAATTATAAATAATTAACTTAATAGACCAAAGAAATGGAAGAAATAAGCAAAGAATTTAAGTCAGAGCTCCAAACTGTGAGAAAGATGTTTAAAGAAAGAATGAGCTGGTGGAGATAATGCTGAGTAAAGTAATGGCATCACAGCTCGCAGAAGAACAAAGGACGCTCAGAGAAGATGAATTAAAAGACGAAAATAACAGCCTTGATGAGTATGAAGAACAAGGACCATTGTCAAAGGACAAAAAGGACTTAAAACAGAGATATCAACAACAGAGACAACAAATAAAAGATAAGACACCCAAAACTAAGAAGAAGAAGGGAATATGTAAGAAGAAACCCCCCCAAAAGAGAACTGAAAAGTGGGGGGGGGGGGACATGGCTGACAGGCAGAGGGAAATAAAAATAAAACTAGAAGGAAAAACAAAGAAAGACTGGAGAAATTTAGAAAAGGGAAACCTAGCCAAAATTAAAAGGAATGATAAAGTTACGAGATTTAGAGATAAGGGTTAGGGATTGTATAAGGGGGATACCACATGGGAATGTATATTGGTATCTAGTTTAAAACTTGTTGGAAATTATTCTAGGATTATATAACTATATATATGTAACTGTATATGAATTATACTGTTACGAACCCTTACATTGGAGGATTAAAACAGGGGAATGGAAATGTATTAAAATATATAGATAAATTTTGGATAAGTGTTAAGGAAGAAAAAATACCATTATTAATGATTGTAAGAAAAGTGAAAGGTATTAAAACATAAATTTTGGCCAAGTAGAAAGTTGGAAAATGTTATTATTAATGATTAAAATAAAAGTGAAGATGAAATGAGATATATTAAGAAATCATTTTAGCGATTTCAGGGGGGGATACCTTAAAATATATGTTTTAAAATATACAGTTGATTATTTAATGTTAATATGTTTAAAGTGGGGGAATGAATTATTAAATTAGATAGACTGACGGAATATATCATGTGGATCTTAAATATATTGGTTTTGTCTTATTTTTATTCTTTTTAGGTTTATATTGGCCTAGGAAAAATTAAGGATAATAATGATGTGTAATGTTAAATAAAATAGGCGCTAAGTTGAAAACAAAAATAATAGGGGATAAAGAACTGGGAATCTATATGTGGATGAAATGATATTGAATTAATGAATTGAAACTTATTTAAAGATGAGTGAAATGGATAATGATATGAGATGATATTATATAAGATCGGTGGAAATGAAAGTATGATTATGTACAAGTGTTATAATCTGGAACCACATTGCCCATGTAAAAAGATGTGTAAAAATTAAAAAAGTAAAAACTTTTTTGGGGAAAAAAAAAGAACATGAAATCATTCCTTAAAAATGTCATCTAAAAGTGTCAGGATAGCTTTGTTTTCTCTTTTGCAACATTAGAGTTTAAATCTCAGCTGTTTTTCACTGAATAACAGTGTGAACTTCCCAGACAGATATAAATCCATTAATAATTAAACACCTACCAATTTTATCCACAAGTGCTGTAACAATTGATAAAGGAGATCTTGGAGTAGCTTCATTTTTTGTGTGAGTATAACAAATAAGAACTGTAAACAAATAAACAGAAATGGTCTATTAATTCTGCTTAGAACTTATATATTTCTCCTAAGGATTGTTGGAAAGTTTTCAGTATGATCTTTGTATCATCCAAAGACATTTTTAAATGTACTAAGTTTATAGAATACCTGCCTTATAATATGATTAAACAGAGCTCAGTCTGAAAAATTAAGACTAGTAAGGATAATTTATTTTATTTATTACAGTATGTAATATTGTGCAGTGGCTTGCCCTGTCAGTGTTGTTGGGGCTGTTGTTTTCTCCTTTGTACTTCCTTGGTTAGGCTGTTCTTTACTTCTTCCTTGTCTGAAATGGTAGTTTCTCAATTAGGGTATTAGGGTACACTAGGTCAAGCTACTATATACAAACAAGGACCAAACCCCACTCCATTCTAGCATTGAAGATGTTACCTAGTTGGGTAATGAAACTTCTACAAATGAACAATCAAGTTCAGAAAGTACCAAGGTCTTGACATATTCTCTAATATATTCTCTTCTATTAGTAAACAACTACTTAGAAATAACTACTTATAAAATAACATAGCAGGAAAATAACAAAAACTGCCGCCAAACTTTTAACGGATAATTGATTACACTGTTTTTTAATTTGGATTACACAGAACTTAATATTCTGTTTTCAGTTTATATGTTTTTATAGAGTTTATACAAATAAAAAAGTGGTATATAAGTAATGAATTAATAAAGCAAAAAATTACATGCTCACTTATTCACTTATGAAGCATTTTTCACTGCTACAAAAAAATACATTAAGCAGGAAGTCACAATAATATTATCTGCACTTTTAAAGTTCTAAATAATTAACTCAATGTAATTCATTAAGCATAACTGCTTTCAGAATAGATGGGGAGAAAAAAATTTAAAGGTTCAACCAATTTTTCGACCTTCCTTCGCTGATCCCACTGAGACACTTCATTACCAATTTTCATCTTACCCAAGGAACCACAGTCATTAAGAACAATGCTAACTGTAATATCAGTTCAAGTGGTTCCAAAAGAGAACAGCCAGTTTCAAAGATATTCCTCTGCAGTATATTTAATTAACAATGACATAGATATTATATTAATCCAAATGTGTTCAAATTTTTCCAACCTATCAGATCACTAGAAAGAAATGAAATGATGTAAGCACCACATACCTCCTAAGCTGTCAAGGTCTTCAAGTAGACGACCAAATCTAAAATATTACACAGTAATTAATCTGTATGCATTTTAGAGCACCAACAACCAAATGTTTTATTTTATTGAAAAATGAAAGTAGTCTATTTTTACCTGACAGTGTTTTGCATATTGAGATATTTTTCCCTTATTTCGGGCTCACTTCCTAAAGGCAAGATAACTTCTATATAGCTGTCTTTCATTTTCCTAGGAGGAAGGTCACCCTGGGTTTTAGCAAGAAGTGTATGTAAGGCTTTTCTTTCATTCATTGCTTGCACATGGTCTCTGGAGGAAGGGTAAAACAAAATCAGATTATGCCATGTGGGTAAAAACAATCAAACTTCAGTTTATCAGATTTCAGATACAATGGACAAAATCCGTTTGTTGGTTTAGGCATGTATAAAATCTCATTTGCACTTAATCGGCATTTGAGTCTTACACACTCTTTCCCCCATTAGTCAGTTAAATCATAGGTTTACTCTATTAAGCAGCTACAGGATATTATTAATCTGCAATAATATATTGTAATACATTCTTTCACCTCTAAAAAATGCAATTATACCATGAGATAGATAGATAGATAGATAGATAGATAGATAGATAGATAGATAGA
>NW_020769376.1:5942190-6007130 GCF_900518735.1 Pseudonaja textilis
AGATAGATAGATAGATAGATAGATAGATAGATAGATAGATAGATAGATAGATAGATAGATATACACATACAATATCATACCTCCAATTGGTGGATGCTCCCACTAGCTCTCTCAATTTACTTCGCACTGAAACAAAATAAAACCCAGTCAGAAATATTTAATGGGATAAATCTGACCAAGGTCCATTACAGTACTGCACTTTTGAAAAGCAGACATATAAGCAGAAGTCATGCAAAGAATGGCTAAAAATCAAAAGCTGGCCAGGTTCACTGAGATTCCAATGAATGGTATATTTAATAATGAATGGATGCTTTATCATTTCTGTAACATTTAATTTTCAAAAAAATCCAGTTATCAAGAAAACTTATTTGTTTCTTTTGAATTTAAATTTCAGGCTACCTACTCCTTCATAAACCTGAATGGTATATAGGGGTTAAAAAAGAACAAAACATTATCACTAAAACCATGAAGGATCATGCAAGAATATTTGGATATTGTGGCCTATTCTTGATTGTTGCCCAGCAAGAAAGGTTTGACATTCCAAAATAAATATTCAAATCACGTCACTGTATATACACATCTATACTCATTTATCCTGAAACTGCAAGGAAACTTTAAACAAGGAGCAGGTTTACCTTTACATAGCTAATAGGATACCAATACACATCTAAAAATGCATACCTAGATTCTGTAAATGAATCAAATGCATTTTCTGATACATCTCAATCATAACCATCAGCATTTATGTTTTATCAAAATGTTACACTCTAACAGGAAAGGAACATTAAAATTGAAAACTTAGATTCTAAGGAAATATGGAAGAATCAGAAGGGAATAGCATCTATGGAAATGTGGAGTTAGATGAGAGTTGATATCTTTTTTAAAAATTTATATTACAGTCCTTGACTTAATTCAGTTCAGTTAATGACAGCATGAAGTTACAACAGCATTGAAAAAAGTGACTTATTACTATTTTTCACATTTATGGCTGTTGCAGCATCCCCATAATCATGACATCGAAATTTGGATGCTGGGCAGCTGACTCATATTTATGACGGTTGCAGTGTCCTGGCATCCTGGGATTTCTTTTGCAACCTTCTGACAAGCAAAGTCAATGGAGAAGCCAGATTCACTTAACAATCATTAACTTAACTGCAGTGATTCACTTAACAAGGGTAGCAAGAAAGGTAATAAAATACGGCAAAACAATAACAAATGTCCTGCTTAGCAACAGAAATTTTGGGCTCAATTGTGGCCATAAACAAGGACTACCTGTAGATTGATCCAAGTTGTTTCTTTGTACCTTGAGTCCTATTTCATTCTACCTTCACTGTGTGTCTGTGTGTTCACATGCACATACATGCACACACAAACATCACACCTAGAAGATAACTGGTTAAACCCAAAGATTCTGACAGATTTTCTTTTTCTTTACCCTACTGTCTTCAAGCCTCAGTTCACTCCTTAACATTAACTTTATTTGAGTCAGAAGCACCTTCAAAGTATAAACATATAGCATTCAGCACTGAATAAATATAATAGGTATAAAATAAGTCATAAAAATATAGCAAATGTAAAAAGTATGTAAAATAAGTTAAAACTAAACAACTTGTATGTTATTCTGAAATCTACAGTCTGTTTCTGAAAAGGACTGTATCCTACATCCCAGCCAATCTGTTCACTACAGAATGCTAAAAATAGGTTTCACCAATCTTATCCAAGTAAATACACACACACATTTTCTCTATTAATTTTCTCTATTAGTGGGGACAGCAACCAGATCCCCTCCCGCCGTGAGCAGTAGTACGGATTGTAAATATGTGGGCAAATGCTTAAAGCAGCTGCATCTTTCCAAGGACTACGGAAGAAGAAAAGCATTGTGTTTAAGGTATTTCTGATAAATGCTACATGTATATGTACCAGAAGCACCTACTTTCCTTTCAATATGAAGCATTGCACAGCCTTAATATTTTTTCTTACAACTTTACTGTGAAATACAAGAAAATTTCAAATGGAAAATGAAATTATCTGATCTCCCCATTAACACTGATGATGAAGGGCAAGTAAGAGCCTTTTTGGGAAGCACTCTTGGATGCTTTGCTTTAGCCCAAAACATAAGTGAAATACAAGATGTCCCGAGGAAAAGAAAAAAAAGAAAATAAGACCAAGAATAAATCCTCTAAAGAAGATACAAATAAGATGGATGGATGAAATAATATACTGTACTATTGGACTTCACATTTATTTCCAAACGTTTCATATCTGCCAGAGAGGATCTGCCAATTGCTTTGATTGGTCAGCAAAGAAGGGAGTGTATTCCACTGACAGAAAGCAGATAAATGCATAAGAACTTCTGATGGATGACAAACCAAGGTACTAATATTTAGAGTTCAAGTTCCGATCTAAATATGATATTTTGGGACAGCCACATTTTTATCCCCCATAGGGAAAAAAGTAGGGAGGACATAGCTTTTGGAGTGCTCAGAGGTAGAGATATAAATGCAATAAATAAATAAATTGCAAGCATAGATCAAGAAGCCAATAGGATATAAAATTGCAGGTGATTAACTAGTTATAGGTTAATTAGTATAAACTCATTTAGTACCATAAAGAGGAATGATTCAAAATTGCCAGAAAATATGAACTTACATTTTCATTAAACCTCCAATAAAGAAAGAAGCAGCATAACAAAGCAGACAAACAATCCTAATTAAAAAGCATACAGAATACCACAACATACCATTATTCACATGAATGGGGAAATGTCCTATGAAAGAAAAAAACAATTAGACTATCAGATAATTTTTTTAAAGGGAAAAGGAAAACCAACTATTACTTTTCAAGTCAGTCACACAAGATGTATGCTCAAGTACTTATTAATATATTCTGCAATACTGATAACTTACTTCTGTCTCAAAGTTAAAATTATTTAATTTTCCAGGCAAATACAGTATGGCAGAAGATCAAACTATAAGAGTTTATTTTTTTCTTCAGTTTCATATTCCCATGTTTATTTGTTTGTTTCATCTAAATCTCTGTTAGAAAGAAAAGTTTTTATTACCTAATAAGATCTGGCCAAAACATATTTGATATAAAAAGCTTTGTCACTAAAAACTAAAAAAGTACCCTTATTATTGTACTTTTCTAGTTAATTCTATAGCTTCTAAGAAATAGATAATCACTAAACCCAAATTACTACATGGCTTGATACCTGAGGAAAAGAAACAGCAACACAGACAATTATAGCTTTCTGAATTTACTATTAGTTACATTACCTTCTTCCACGTCCTGAATAACCTGGGAGCCATTGCTAGATGACATCAGCATCCTAAACAGAATAGGATGGGCCTTGCTTAATGAAAACCATCTGTATCAAAAGGAAAATACAGAATTGTTAATAATGCCAGCATAGCATTAGATTCCTTAATCCTAGATTTAAGGTCAAAACAATGAATGGAACTATCTTCCTCTATTTTAATGTCCTCCAGAAATGTTGGGATTACAGCCCCAATAGTCTTATCCAGAGTCACCTTTGGAATACCTTAAACTGGCAATGTGCAAAATAAGTTGCCATAAAACAGATATGAATTGTGTCTGCTTGCTACTTTGAGTTATTTATAAAAATAATAAAGGTCAATAGAAAACAAGCATCGTATACAATGGCATAACAGTTTCAAAAGAGCGATCATCATCACACTTATACAAATCCCATAACCTATTTAATCTACATCTGCATATAATCATATGTGCAAAGAATTTGCTTTCCAATGATTGAGGGGGGGAATATTTCAAAAGCTATCCAGACAAAAATAATTATCAAACATATAAAAATCCACTTTTTTCATTTGCACATGGAGAAAGAAATGAGACGAGACAACATACTGCACAGGACTATAAATCCCTAGCTTCATATGACACATGCTTGGAATTCATAAGAATCTTTGCATTAAGAGAAAGTTTCCAGAGTACTCCTAGGAATTTGTCCACTACTCTTTTCAGAATTATAAATAAGCCTGTTCTGAGATTTCGTCTCACATTAAATTTCATTTCAGTATTTGAGATTGTTAGCCCAGAGCAATTGAGATAGCTGAATAGGGTATAAGCTTTGACTATTTATTTCCACTTAGCCATTTTGTAGCTATTTCCCATTATTGGATTAAATCTTAGCCTATCTTCCTTGAGTTGGCCAAAAATATTGCCATTCCAAATTTGTCCAACTTATTTCCTCCATTTTGGGCCTGGCTTTATGCCAAACGCTTTTATCCTCATTAGTCAGAGTGCTTCTATAATCCTCCATTAGCTTCTCTTTCACTCTGATGTTGTTGTCATCCATCTTTTCTATCAGCCCTGTAGCTTGAGAAAAATAAGTAAAAATCAGGATTCTATAACAAGGAAAACTAGAGCTGGTTTATTTACTCTAATCCCATGTCAGTCTTTAAATAAACCCACTTCTGCCTTCTATTCCTCTCTCCTCTTCCTAAGGTTACTTTTAAAGATTACAGTATGAGATATTTTTTACAGAGTCTTTAGTTGAAAGTTGAAACTTGCTAAATTGCAACAAAGAAAACTATTAAAATTTACAAAGATGCTTGGGCATTTTTAAACATTTCTCTAAGCCTGTCCCTACATTAATCACTTTGTAAAATCATCATTTTTTAGAATGTATTATATTGGGCAGTTATGCTTTTATGATCCCTGATGAGTCAATAAGATATTATATTATGTTGATATATATTCTAAATATCTTAATAGTTAGATAAAAATTAAACAGAATGAAAGTATAATCCTAACTGAGAAGCCAATAATCAGAAGAAAAATAACAGTAGTGGGGGTTGAACAATGACCAAAAGCATTGTGGCATGATTAATTTTCTAAATACATCTGACATTTATATCAACACCAGAGGCTGGTCACTCCGATACCGTTAAAAAAGGATGCAAGCTAGCAAATATTAATATACTCTGTTGTCTACAATAGGACTCTTCTGAAGTTTCAGGACGGTAGGGTAGGATAGGGTAGGGTAGAAGAGAAGAGAAGAGAAGAATAATGAAAGCAAACTGGTTCCATATTGAGTTGAGATCTGATCAGAGGTATTTCTGTGTGGTCAAAGTGGGGCACTGGAATTTAGGATGTGAAATTAAATTACAAAGGACCTGTATCTTGTCTGAAATACATCGTTCCTACTTTCTGTTACCCAGGGGCTTGTACCTCTTTGACCATGTCCCTATGTACAACGAAAGGAAAATTTGCAACTCATCTCCAAATATGGAGAAATGTTTCTAAATATCTCAGAACGTACTAACCTTAAGAAACAAACCGTGCTATTCCCAAATAAACCAACTGCACTGCAGTTTAGCATAAACTCTGATTCATACAATACACTAAGACTTTATGTGACTATTTGGTATTGTCTTAACCACGGTGGATTGTAAGTGGGTTTACAGAATTATATCGGATTTCACAAAAATTGTAAAACCTCCTACAACTGAAGGAAGCAAGATTGGGGGAGACGACATTGCATAGTACGATCTTCATGTGCGGAAGGAGCTGCAATAAATCTAATTTTCTAGAATACAGCGAATCCGATAAGGTAGGCGAAAAGTAAGCGCAGATCCAAAACAGCAACGTTCAATATTCCTCCGGTGGCCTTTCTCCAACCAGAGTTTTTCTCACACTGCGCAAATCGAAAGGCTCTAGGCCCACTGAACGGACGGGCGGGGGAGGGGGGGGCTTTGCCGTTAGGAAACGCTTGGTTTTGTGATCCGAGTGTACAAAGAAAATCGCCGCCTTAAATCGCCTATAGCACTCGACTAACCTAACGGAAGCGTGTTCTGCTCCCGACTCGTTACTCTCTTTTTTTTGTTCTGGCCTCACCTAGCTTGTTGTAATGGCAGAATCGCGGAATAGTGCTGAAGTTGCTATAAATCACTTACCTGCGGGATAGCATTTTGCTCCAAAGATCGCTAAAAGGCCTGGTTTTGGCGAAACCCCTGCTTTGGCCTCTCTGCTGGAGCCGCAGTGTAAGTCACGGGTGGCGTCTGTCAACGACCACGCCTGGAAACAGGAACTTGGCTGTGCCGGCTAGATTGGCTCAGACTTTCCCATTCTTCAGCAAGGCTTCCTGCTCTTCCCTCCTAAGACAAGAGCAGGTAACCGCGCTCGGTTCTTACTTGAATTTAGAACTCCAGCTCTTGATTTCATTGGCCAATTGCCTAATAATCGTTGATCAAGTGAGGAATCACTACCTTTGGGGGACGGAGGAGCTGTCGTTTCTGATTACTGGGTTCGGTTTACTTTTTGCCCACCACTAGTCTTAAAATCTCCCCCCTCACTCTCTAACCACCAAGTAGGTAAAGTGAAGCTAGAAGTAAGTTAGGGGGAGGAAGAAAAAAACAGTTCCATGAGACTTAAGAACAATGTAAGCAATCTAATACAAAAGATAGAAAAGAAAGAGATTGGAAGAGCAGGAGAGGTTTTTTGTTTCATTCCCAAACTTGTGGGAGCTACTGGAAGATCAGAGAAATCTCAGAAAGATGCATCAAGAGGTATCTACAACACTGACAAAAAGGACACCAAAAGGAGAGTCCTACACTCACCCTATGTCCAGCAGTGAGCAAACCAAGAAGAATTTCAAGTGCTGGGACATGGCCAAGCAGTGGCCAAAGAGAAGAACTTCTACCAAAGCCTTGGGGAGAACTAGAGAGGCTAGGGGTTAAAATTGGTTCTCCATCAATAGGGACCATGAGTGAAAGTTGTCATAGCAGGAGTAATGAGAAAGTCCAAAAAGGAACTGAGAGGAGCTAACAGCAACAATGGCTTTAACTGATCCTCAAGTGAGCCCAACACTTGAAATCAGGTGACAGCAAACAAGTGATCTACATCTGAAGGACTTTTGCTGCCAAGGGAATCAATAGTTGTATTAAAGTATTTAATAGGTGCTACCATCACAGCTACATGGTAATTTATGTAAAATTGGTATCAACCTCCTGGACAGTTCTGTCAGAAGCAGTACAGTCAATAACACAAATTAAAGTTAGATAAATTAATTAAAATTAAGGCTGTAACCCTGACTGGATTGATAGTTTTCTATCTAGGCTGTTGGTTTGAGCTCCAAGTATAAAAAATTGGTTGCAAATGTTTCATCACCATTCAAGAAGACATCATCGGTGCATTTTGAACTGTGCTGATCTTTCAGAACACAGCTCTTTAAATACCTTTTTATAACATACAAATTAGTCTGAATGTTGTTTGTTCAGATATTTCTGAGACATGGTCTGATTTAAAACTGATTGGCTGTCTGTTGTTGCTGGGCTGTAGTTAAGTACCATCTGTGTGATGCAGATAAGGATTAGAGTTGTTTTATGGGTGCTTCTGAGTCATGGTCTGGTTTCACCTTGTTTGGTGAAGCTAGGCAGAATCGCATCCTATACCTGTACAATCAGCACAGCCCCCCACCCAAAGCTGTGTGCTTTCTCTACTTCTCTTCTCCCTATATATCAATGACTGCATCTCAAATGATCCATTTGTTAAAATACTGAAGTTTGCTGATGACACAACAGTGATTGGTCTCATTCGAGACAATTATGAATCTGCATACAGACAGGAGGTTATACAACTTGCCTCATGGTATAACCAGAACAAAACTGGTTATATGGAACTGAACACACTCAAAACTGTAGAAATGGTGGTAGACTTTAGAAGAAACCCTCCCATACTACCACCTCTTACAATACTAGACAACACTGTATCAAGAGTAGAGACCTTCAAATTTCTAGGTTCTATCATATCACAAGACCAAAAATGGACACCTAACATCAAAAACGTCATCAAAAAAGCACAAGAAAGAATGTTCTTTCTGCACCAACTCAGAAAGCTCAAACTGCCAAGGATCTGCTGATTCGGTTCTACAGAGGAATCATTGAGTCTGTCATCTGCACCTCTATGACTGTCTGGTTTGGTTCTGCAACCCAACAGGACAGACACAGACTTCAGAGAGTAATTAGGACTGTAGAAAAAACAGTTACTACCAACCTGCCTTCAATTGAGGACCTGTATACTGCACGAGTCAAAAAGAGGGCTGTGAAAATATTTACAGACCCCTCACATCCCGGACATAAACTGTTTCAATTCCTTTCCTCAAAACAACGCTATAGAGCACTGCACACCAGAACAACTAGACACAAGAACAGCTTTTTCCCGAAAGCCATCATTCTGCTAAACAAATAATTCCCCTAAATCTTGTCATCAGTCCTTATCACCCATCCCCTCCCACTTGTGACTGTGTGACTGTAACTTTGTCACTTGTATACTTACAATTTATATTGACTGTTTCCTAGTATGATTGATTGCTTATTGTACCCTATGACTATCATTAGGTGTCGTACCTTATGATTCTTGACTCCTGACAAATGTATCTTTTCTTTTATGTATACTGAGGGTATTTACACCAAGACAAATTCCTGTATGTCCAATCACACTTGGCCAATAAAGTATTCTATTCTATTCTATTCTATTCTATTCTATTCTATTCTATTCTATTCTATTCTATTCTATTCTATTCTATTCGATAGTTTGAGTGGCTGGCTGTTATTATTGAGATGTGGTCCAAATTCTTGTGAGCCGATGGGTGCCTATAGATGGATGTATCCTAGGGGTCTGCAACCTTAAACACTCAAAGAGCCATTTGGACCTGTTTCCCACAGAAAACACCTGAGTGGGTGTGGCCAACTCGTCACTCACTCCCAAGTCACATAATCCCCCCAGCCATGCCTACCCGGGTTTTGTGGCTCCCTGTGTTTTCTTTTCTGTGGGAAACATCTCTCTCCCCCCACATCTGTCTCCCTCTCTCTCATCTCTCTGTCTCCCTCTCTCTGTGTCTCTCTGTCTCTTTCTGTCTCTTTCTCCCTCTCTCTCATCTCTCTGTCTCTGTCTGTCTCTCATCTCTCTCTATTTCTTTCTCCCTCTCTCCGTCTCATCTCTGTCTCTCTTTCTCCCTGTCTTTCTTTCTTTCTTTCTTTCTTTCTTTCTTTCTTTCTTTCTTTCTTTCTTTCTTTCTTTCTTTCTTTCTTTCTTTCTTTCTTTCTTTGTCTCTCTCCTCTCCCTCTGTATCTCTTTTTCTCTATCTCTCATCTCTCTGTCTGTATCTCTCATCTCTGTCTTTCATCTCTTTCTCCATCTCTGTCTGTCTCTCTGATCTCTCTTTATCTCTCTCTCTCTCTCTCTCTCTCTCTCTCGTGTGTGTATTCCCTCTTGAACCATTTCCAAAAACAGGCAAGGGTTGGGGTTTTTTTGCCCCCCAGCTCTGGCTCCCTGTCAGATGAACCCACTACTGGCTGGCCCCACCCCTCGCCCTCCCCTCCGAGTCACTCCTCGCCTGGCCTCAAGAAGGTAAGGGCAATGGCAGAGGATGGAGACACACTCCATGTTCGAAAATGGGAGCAAAGCGCCACTTGCCTTATCTCGCAGGTGCTTCTCCCAGTCCTTGTTGAAGTTGCATGGGCCCCAGTCTCTTGGAGAGACACGCAACTTGCTCTCCACCCTGAGACACTGGCCCAGCCCGGATACAGCTGATGCTCCGCATCTTAATGGGCTGCAGGAGGAGGAGGGGACGCCATCTACCCCATTGTGAAGCATGCTAAATTTAACTGTGCTGTGCAAGGTGCTGCAAGAGTAGCAGGCAGGCTATGGAGGTGATGAGAGCAGCGGCATCAGCCACAGCTGGGCCGGGCCAGTGTCTTGGGGCAGAGAGCAAATTGCACATCTCCCCAAGCAACTGAGATGCATGCAGCACCAATAAGGGCCAGAAGAAGCACCTACAAGATGAGGCAAGTAGGTAAGGGGTGCTATATTCCCGCTCTGGAATATGGAGCAAGTCTCCATCCCCTGCTATCACCCTTACCTTCTCAGACCAGGCGAGGAGTTACTGGAAGGGGTGGGTGAGGGAAGGGGCCAGCCAGTGGTGGGTTCAGCTGACAGGGAGCCACAGCAGAGGGATGAAACAGTCGCATGCAGCTCTGGAGCCGTGGGTTGCTGACACCCGATGTATCCTGTAGGAGTTGCTTGACCTTTTATATGTGGTCAGACTTGTCTAGTAAGATTATCATTCGACTTTTGTCATCTGGTAAGACAACAATATTGTTATCAAGTTTTTTTCCAAAAGTTTTTTATTTGCAATAGATCTTTCCTTTAAACAGTGTGTCAACTGGTACATATATCTTGTGCTAACAATTATAGTTTAGTACTTTTCTTACAACAACAACAACAACAACAACAACAATAATAATAACAACAACATTCCTTAATAAATCATTATCTCTTATATCTATTATCTTTATAAACAATCTTAACTTTTTTCTTTATATATTCATCTACTCCATTTTAACTTGTTTTATTTTCCAACCATTGATAAAATAAACCCCATACCATGTAATATTCAGTTTCTTCTTTTTCTTTAATTGTCAGTATTAGTCTATTCATCTCTGTACATTCAAATATTTTCTCAATCACTTTTTCCTCTGCCGGAATTTTATTGCTTTTCCAATTCTGAGCAAATACAATCCTGGCTGCTGTTAATATATGGATAATCAAGTATATTTTATCTTTACTGTAACATTCAGGTACATCCCTAGTAAAAATATTTCAGGTTTCAAATCTATATGTTGCTTTATCATTTTTTCCAACTATGTGTGTATTTTTGTCCAACATCTTTTTGTTTCTACACATGTCCACCACACATGGTAATATGATCCGGGTGTCCAGTGGCACTTCCAGCATTTAGCTGATTTATCTTTAAACATCTTCGCCAGTTTTACTAGTGCAAAGTGCCATCTATAAAACATCTTATACAGATTCTTTGTATGCTGTCGATATTGTTAATTTACAGTTTCTTTCCCACAGCTTCTGCCATTTATCTAGTAGTATGGTATACCCGAAATTTTTTGTCCATGCTATCATCATTTCCTTTACTTGCTCTTGGTCTAATTTAACACCTGGTAACAGTACAATTTTTTGATCAGCTTATCTTCTGTTCCTGTTAATATTTTATCCAGCTCTGTCAATTCCTTATGAATACCTTCAACTTTAACATATTTTTCATATGTTGATTGTATTTGCATATATGAATACCAATTCATATCAACCCTTTGTTCATTCAATTCTTGTTTTGTTTTGAGCTCACCCCTTTCATTCAGTATATCCTTATATGTAACAATAGTTCCCATTTTACAAACATTTGGGTGTCTAAGTGTTTCTGTTGTCAATAACCAGACTGGGATTTTCAAATAATGTTCTCTAGTTTTTTCCCATGTTAACAATAAAGCATTCCTAATAAAATGCTTTGAAAGTAACCATGTATTTTGCTTCTTCAATACCATAAAAAGGTGTGCCAGCCCAACTGCAAATCATGCCCCTCCAATAACATTGTATTTCTTACAGTAATCCATTCCTTCATCTGTGTTAGTACCGTAGCTTGATGATATAATTCCAAATTAGGTAACCCAAACCCTCCTCTAGTTCCTGCATCCTGCAGCATTTTAAAGTTAATTCTTGCTTTTTTCCCTTGCCATATATATTTCAATACTATTCCGTTAATGTCATAAAAATATTTTTTCTCCAGTTTTATCAGAATTGTTTGAAACAGATGCAATAGTTTTGGTAGTATATTCATCTTAATTGTTGCTATTCTTTCTGTTAATGATAACTGCATATTCCCCCATTTTTCCAATCTGTCTTGATTTGTTGTTTCAATTTGTAATAATTATTTCCCTTAATTGTTCCACATCTGGCCGTTAACTGAATCCCCAGATATTTTACTTTCTTTGTAATCTGAATATCTAATCTCTCCATTAACTCTCTTTTCTGTTTCTCTGTCATATTTTTACCAATATTTTAGTTTTCCTTTTGTTTATTTTGAATCCTGCCACTTTTCCATATTCCTCTATCTTATTTATCAATTTAGCTCCTGTTCCTAGTGGTTCTTCTAATATAAAAACCAAATCAGCTGCAAATGCCTGTAATTTGTATTCTTTTCTTATTTCCATCCCTTTTATCTCCTTGTCTTTCCTAATATTTCTATTTAACACTTCTAAAGTTAATACAAAAAGTAATGGTGACAAGGAGCACCCTTGCCTTGTTCCGTTCTTAATGTTAATTTTTCCAATCAATTATCCATTTACCATCACCTTTGCATATTGTTTGTGATATATTATCTTAATCATTTTAATAAACCTTTCCCCAAAGTCCATTTCTTCCATTTGTGCCAGCATAAACTGCCAGTTCATGTTATCAAAAGCCATCTGTGCATCTAGAAATATTAATGCCATCTGTTTTTCTGGATGTGCTTCATAATATTCCAGAGTGTTCATGATTATTCTCATATTGTCTTTTATTTGTCTCCTAGGCAAAAGAGTTTATGCCACTTCTAACAGGTTTATTTGCATTTTCGAAAAAGTTTTGTTTGGAACTTTTTACTTTTTGTGCTAATTCTTTGTCTATTATTTCCATTTTGTGCTATATTACAGTGGTCGCCAACTGATAGGCTATGGGCTACTGATGGTCTATGAGAAAATTTTGGTGGTCCGCAGAGAAATTTTACCCCTAAAGCAGTTAATCCAGGATGTGTGGGAACACAAGGCTGCACCACCCACATGGTCTGTGGGAACACAAGGCTTGCATCACTTGCATTGCGAACAACATGAGGTAGTGAGGGGAGGGGGAAAGGGCAGGGGGGGGAACTTGCCCCATGTGCCCCATGCGCCTTTCCTGGCCACTGGGCTGCTTCTTTCCACTTCTTTCTTCTGCTTTTGGCTGCACACAAGGAAAGCAGCAAAAGTGTTTCTTTCTCTCTCCCAAACTCCACCAGAAATGAGTCTTTGGGACCCTTCAAGACATCCTACTCCACGAGGCTGCGCTGGCAAAGACTCATTTTTGGCAGAGTTTGGGGGAGAGAAAGACTTCTGCTGCTTCTGCTGCTTTCCTTGCATGAAGCCAAAAGTCTCTCTCCCCCTGAGAACAGAGCTGGAGCTGGTATCCTGCGATCCCAAATGAAGCATGATTGATCAGTAGGAAAACGGGGTGGGGAATTTCCCTGCAGACTTTTTAAAAGATTTTCACAGGATCTCTGCAGACAGAGA
This sequence comes from Pseudonaja textilis, assembly GCF_900518735.1. The sequence continues at coordinate 5,955,321 of NW_020769376.1, forward strand.
CCCTGGGAAAATCCTCCAAAAAGTCTGCAGGAAAAGATATTTTATTTGTTGTCTCTTTATAATCTCTTTGTAGTCTGTCTTGTAATAATCCGAGCAAGTCAAACCAAATTTTAATCCACAATGAGGTTGCTATGACTTCTCCTAAATTTCTTTCTTCAGGTTCTTTTATACCCTAATCCAAGTCATATTTATTGTGCTTTCCAAAAAGAAGAGAGTATACAAAAAAACAATAAAAATATGGTATAACAGCATTATAGCAAAAAAAGAAGATAAAATATTAAAAAACTAAAAATTAAAAAATAAGCAGGAAAAAGAGCAAGAAAAAGGAAAAATTTCCCTTGAAAATTTAGTTAAAAATTTAAAACAATAAAGAAGAAAAAAATTGCAAAAAGCTAACATAAAATAATGTCCATAAATTAACATGGTAGTATTATAATAAGTAAAAAGTAAAATCCACATTAGGCCACCAGCTTTCAAACTCCAACCATCAGTTTTTCTCCAACAATAAATTCCACACTGCAGACTTGCAGTTGTTAGACAAAACAGTCCAGGAGAAAGGGATTTAATCTTCTATTTTTTTGTGTCTCTTTTGTTCTTTTAGTTTCCTAGAGTCACACTATTTATGATTAAAGTTGTATGTCATTATCTGTCTATTCACATAGTATCAAGATCATGTAGTCTTTCCCTGTTTCTCCCTCTGCCTTCTATTTTCCTCTTTTGCCTTTAGATGGCACTGTTGCACTGCTTTCTTTTTTTCTTTGCTGTAATAATCCTTTTTATTTTAGGTCCTTCAAAGTTTATGTTCAGATGCAGTAAATTAAAAAGTCACAAGAAACAAAAAGGGAAAATCCAAATGTCTCTTCTTATTTCCCTTAGCTTAATCCAATAATTTCAACAAGTCAGGTCCAGTTTTAATATTACTCTCCATTCACAAATCCTTGATTAATGACTTCCTTTCTCTATTTGTTCTGGAAACCACTTTCCTCATAGCTTTTTTCGGGGGCGGGGGGGGTTAACCCACCTCCACCTTTATCTTTGGCTTTCTCTTTCACCCTTTTCTCCCTGGGGGCTCTTTTTTAAAAGTATTTTTAAAAAATTCTTTTTCACTCAGTTCGATCACACTTTCTAGTTCTTCTTTCCATTGGCAGCTGCCCCAGCCTCGTAGTGGCTCATAATGGCTGCTTTTCTTTCCAATCAGCTGGAGAGATTGTCTCTGGATCAACTAGGGATATTGCAGTATCCCTGGGATCGACAGAGTATTCCCCTCCTTGATTATCGCCCCTCCAAGGCGATTTAGGGCAAAATGGACCACCAGCTGTCAGAATTTTGACAGCAACCCAGGAGCTCTGAGAAACTCAGTCGTATCACCACAACGTCAGCTCTGCCCCAATATTGTTATCAGTTTTGATGGACTTCATTGCTGTTCCTGTTTTATAAAGATGCTGGAATTTTGTTTGTATCTCAGCATTGGGACAATGGTCTGACATATTTGTTGTTAGGCTTCTTTGCTGAGATCTTTCTATTTTAAGGTGTTTTCTAGGCTTGCTAGAAATTCTGTTTTTGATGCATCTTCGTGGTTGAAGTTGAATCCCTTAATCAGGACTTGTTGTTCCTCATCTTTGAGTTGTCAGTTGGATAGGTTCTTGATCCAGGCTCGTTCGTTGTTGTGAGAGTTGTTAGCTGTTAGTCTGGATAGCTTACTTCACAGGGCAGTGTGCTTCTTTTCTCTTTTATTTATTGTTCTGTGCTCGATTGCTGCATTCAAACTTTGCATAAGTTGTGGTCATGCAGAGGTGGTATTCAGCCGGTTCAGCCCAGTTCAGCCAAACTGGTTGTTAACTTTGTGTGTAGTTCAGAGAACTGGTTAATCACACCACTGCCTGGCCCCGGCCCTCCCCTCTCCAGCATTCCTTGCCTAGGCCGGCCTCTCCTAAGGCTATTTTGGCATCTTGGTGCTCCTTCATGGGTGGCAACCTGCAGATAGAGGCAACAGTGGGGCAGCCCTCCCTCCGTGGGCCCGGTGCCCTTCCTCCTCCTCAGAACTGCTGCCATTCCTGCACCCAAGCGAGGCTGCCCTCTTGGTCTGCATCTGCCGCCTGAGTGCACTCTACATCTGCCTGCACAAGTTCATCAAGCAGTTTGCCGAGCACACTCTGCTGCCGCCTGCCATCCAACCACAGGTGCACCCTTCCTGGCCTGCGTGATGGACTGTGGCACCGGGTGAGGCCAGAGACACAGAAAGAGAGAGGTATGAATGGGTGATTGAGACTGAGTATGTGGCTGATATTTGGCTTCTAGCACCAGAGGGGGTGGGGAAGGGAAGCAGCCAGGCTGCCACTGCCTTTCATTGGGGCGCATGTAGCGAGATGGGTTTCCTCTTGCCATCTCTTTTCTCCCCCTCGCCAGGCATGGCAGCACTTCCTGCCCTTCACTTAGCCACCCCCCCCTTATCAATGCAATTTGTGGTTGGCAGGTGGGGAGAGGTGGGGAGGGGGAGGAAGGGTATTCCCAACTCCTGGGCTGACTGGCTTCTTCCTGGCAGCTGTTTCTCTGCCTTTCAGCATCAACCATCAAAGATGAGGCTTTTGTGGGCAGAAGAGCTGTGCTACAACGGAGAAATGGGAAATAGAGCGGCCAGCATGAGGGAAAGACGAGGAACACAGAAAGAGGAGAAACAGCCTCTTCCTTCTTTAATGTTGGCCACTCAGTTGCCCGTTTCCCCATTACAGCACAGTACCATGGAGCTTGTCCCACCCCCCACCCCCCACACGCTCTCGCTTCCTCCAAACATTTCTTTGCCTGCCTGATTTCCAGCTCCGTTGTGTTCCTCCGTCGCGTTTCTCACCATTATGTACAGGGAAACAAAAGTTTGTGGGACTTTTGTGCTTTTCCTCTTTCCCTGCTTTTCATCTTTCCCTTGTGCCAGCCTCTCCATTGCAGCACGGTGCCCAGGATCCGCTTTGATAGTGAGGGGGGAGGGAAATGGAGCAGCCAGCTTGAAGGAAGAAGGCCGCTTTTCCTCTTTCCCTGCTCTTCTTTCCCTCATGCAGGCCTCTCCATTGCAGCGCAGCACCCAGGATCCACTTTGATAGCAGGGCTCCCCTAAGCCTACGATGGAATAATAAGCCCCAATCTTTACACTGGAGGACGGGAAGGGAAGGTTTTTTGGTGCAGGACCATTGCTCAGGCACCCCCTCACTGCCCATCTCATGGCAGAGCAACTTCTCCATCACTGGGTGTTAGACAAGGGAAAGCAGCTGGAGCAGGGTGTGGTGGGGAAGACTTGTGTGAAAAAGTACGAGCCAGGGAGGCAAATTGGAGACAGAAGAGGGGTGACTGGAGAGGGCCTCTCTCTCTCTCCCCGATCCCTGATTTATTGGGGAGATGGAAGAGGCAAGAAGCAGGGTGGAGAAGGGAGCAGGGCGGCCGTCTCCTTTTCCATGGTTGGAAGCAGCCAAAATCTGCCCAAGAGAGCTTGGCGGTGATCCAGAGGACAAAATCAGTTTTCTTTTTTTTCCTTTTTTTTTTGCACAAAAGGAGGGGGGAGAGTGCACAGGATGTGGGCCTGCTAACGTGTGATCCCCAAAGTGGCCATAATGCAGGGCAGTGCAGCCCTCTAAGCCAAAATGGCTGGTTTCCCAACTTGTTTGAGCTTAGCCTAACGCATGAATAGAGGCACGAAGCTGGACTGGCTGCATATCATCCTGGCTGTGGTTAGGAACCCAGCTAGGGCTAGCTGTCAGTCCCCAACGGGGTGGTCTCCAGCGGTGTCAGTCTTAACTTCTCAGGCCAGGCAAGGAGTGGTTGGGAGGGAAAAGGGCCAGTGCAGTAAGAGGCAGGGCGAGGCAAGGCACCCTTCAATGTGAGTGATGTTGATGTAAGTGATTAGGACAGAAAACCGATTGTTAAATTATTTGGATCCCACCACTGGTCCAATGGTATTGTTGCATAAGAGCTTTTGTTCATTGAAGCATTTTATGTATTTGTTAAAACAGTTGTGAGTGTCTGTTATCATCAGTCAGATCATGCATTTACCATTCTGTTTTGCCATTCTGTTTTCTGTAATGTAGTTAATGCTTTGAGAAAGTATGTTTTGTTGTAGGCATTCATAAAGGAAGAATAGTTGCTAGTGTATGGAAGCTTCTCTGCAAGTGAAGGTCTCCCAATGACAAGTGACGTTGAGCGTTGGACGCCCAAAGGTGGCTGCAGTGTGTTTGAATATTAGTAGCTCAGGTTGGTAGGCTGTTGATTTGAGCTCCAAGCTTGGCAATTTGGTTGCAAATGTTTTGTCACCATTCGAGGATACTTCATTAGTGCATTTTGAATTGTGCTCATCTGTCAGAATACAGCTCTTTAAATACCTTTTTATGAGATGTAAGTTAGTCTGAATTTTGTTTGTTGGGGTATTTCTGAGTCATGGTCTGATTTTGGGCTGTTTGGCTGGCTGTTGTTGCTGGGCTGTAGTTAAGTACCGTCTGTGTGATGCAGATTAGGATTACAGTTGTTATCTAGGTATTTCTGAGTCATGGACATGACCATGGACGTGCTCAGATCATGACTCAAAAGCACCCAGATAACTAATCCTAATGTGGCATATGGAGTGGGGGCGAATATGCAAACCTCTTCTACAATAGCCTCATATTGATGCTGCAAAGTAAAAACTACTTGTAGTTGTTCTAAATATGGGGAACTTTTGAAAGAACATCTGCTACAGAATTGAAAGGGATTGCTTGAAAGAGGATTAGAGTAGAATGATTTATGGTAGAGATAAGCAGTCTGGTTTCCCTCCAGATGTTTCCAGCTTGGAACTGATCAGAACTAAACCCCAAAGCATCTGGATATCCTAGCTGCCCACACTTAAAAGATCTCTGTACGGAACATGATCTGCTCCATAAGATGGTGCTGTCCGCGCAACCCAAAGCCTGGGTAACTTTTTATGCAGCCTCAGTGCGTCATTTCCTAGAAAGATGAGGTAATCAGTAGAATGAAAGTGGGGGAGGGAAGGATGTGTGAAGTGGCGTTTGTGATTGGCCGAGAGGACTATAAATAAAGGCGCTAGCGGAAGCTATTTAGGCAGTGTTACTGGCGCTCGTTCGCCGGGTTTGCGTTTGTTCTCGGTGCTTGAGGGAATGCTGGCTGCCTGACCGCCTGTGCCGCCAACGCCGCGCCCGGGACGCGAATGAAGAAACTTCTTCTATTGCTCTTCAACTATCGGGGACTCGCGAGAGGGGGGGGACGCAAGGGAAAACGTCGCCGAAAATGGCCGCTTTCCATATCCGAGCCGCGCGGCCCGAGGACTGCGCTGATATTCTGCGCCTCATAAAGGTATACCTCGCTTCGTGTCGGTCTGGGAGCCTCGCCCGATCGCCGCACGCAACTCCGACTGTTGGGGAAAATCTTAATAAAGTTAAGCCCAACGCCGTCCGGTTCGCCTCCTTTTGTTCTTATCGGAACAAATAACAATTTTTGCGTAATATAAAATATGGGGCTCTGGAGACATCGGAGGGAAGGGAGTGGGAAAGCGACGGTTTACCCCAGGAACCTGAAAAGCGGTGCGATTCCCCACACGGGTTCGGCTACTTTTCTCAACAGCCTTCCAGAGAGCATGAGACTCTCGGGAGACATCCGCACGGTCGACAGCAAAACGCACTACAATAACAGACGGAGTCCTGACTGCCTTTTTTCTTGCTATTCTTTATATACAATTTCTCCTTTAAGAAAACAAAGGTTTCCTGGCATTTTAAGAATCAGCATTTTGTTTGTGCGATATGTTTTCATGTGCCGAACTCTACAAAAGCATCTTTACAAAAGCTGGCCTTTAATCTGTTAGAAAATTAAGTAGTTGTGATTAATTCTAGATAACGTGCATTGTATTTATATTGTTTAATTTCCCTCCAACTTTTGCTGTTCTTTTTTCTCCTGTTCAAACTATAAATTAGATATTTTATCATATTACCTTTTTATTGTTATATTACCTTTATTATGTAGAATATAACAAAACTTAAGCAATTATGAGATGTATTTGTTTAAAATAAGCTCAAACTGATGTTTTTACTGCAATAAAGTAACAGCAGACAATATTTTACTGCCAAATATTTAAACTTCTCCAACTGAACTTTTACCTTTGTCCTAAAGTGCTATGCTATGCTACACTACTTGTTTAATTTTCTTGTTTTTTTTAAAAAAATAGGTTAAATCTAACATTTCACTTAGGGGCAAAAGTCCTAGGGTGGGGTGGGGGTGGAGATTGTTTTGTCAACCCTGAAACAACCTTTCCTCCCTTTGGAAACACATCTTTGCCCTCATAAATTGGCAAAGAATTCCTTCCTCTTAGGAGGAGGAGTCTTTATGATCACTAACCTCTGTGATACTATTAATAAGAAAGTGGGTTAAAACACATAACTTTCCAAATAAAAATAAATGAACTTGTGGCTCTTTATGCCTAATGGAATAGAAAATTAGCCATAATATTTTGTTTTGGACAGGAGCTTGCTAAATACGAAGATATGAAAGATCAAGTAATACTGACTGAAAAAGGTAATGGTATACTTTAAAATAAATCTAGTTAATTTACATGGGAGATTGGGAAATTAGTTAAATCATCCATATGTTCTCATTCTGCAGATCTTCTTGAGGATGGTTTTGGAGAACATCCTTTCTACCACTGCCTTGTTGCAGAAGTGCCAAAAGAACACTGGACACCTGAAGGTGAAACAAACATTGTAATGTTTAGAAAAAGATTAAGATTTAAACATCTTTAATAGAATTATACATATATTCCCAGGTTAATACTGAAAACATGAAAATATATATTGGATTCAGATCTTGTCTTCCATGAATGGAAGGGTTTTTTTAAAAATCTAATTGATCAGTTCTGCTGGCAGGTAATGGGAGGAGACATTTTTAATGATTCCTTCCTTCCCATCCGCATAAGTACCTACTCTGGAGAATCTAAGGACCATCCAGAATGGCATAATAGCTGACAGTGCAGGGAGATCTAGAGGGGAGGGTTAGAGAATCACCTCTCCTGTTCCCTGCTGGCTGGATTCTACTGAGCATTTCATTCAAGGAATGCTCCTATTGGCAAGAGCAAATTCTGAATCCAACTTGATGTCTTTTGTTTTTGCTTTTTAAAAAAAATTGCTTTGTTATCCTTAACACCATGGAGAACCAGGTATCCAGGTATAACAGTAGAAGAAAAAGTGTAATTCCACTTCATTTCATGGTTATTGTTTGACCCTAACTTATCGCAATGCAAATCTGTTAAATCTCATTTTCTTTAATTTGTCCCAATCTTCAGGTTACAGTCTCTAGCTTCGCCATGTACATGGCCCTTCCGTGTACATGGATGGGCGGGGAGGTAACTAAAAGATCGTTACACAATAAAGTAGATGATCATGATATATGAGGTAAGGTCTCCAGGGACAAATACTATTCCCAAACATTTACCTCAAGTAAGAAGAAAGTATAAAAACACTCGGTAGATCAGAAATCATACATGTAATTTCTGTTTTTAGAAATCTATAAAGCATATTAGACTATACAATCAAATTGGAGTCAGTAATGTCTTATGCAGATGTAACTGGAAAAGGCCAAAAATTGAAAAGTGAACACTTGCTCCTTTTTAAAAGTAGTAGTGAAAAACACTGGTAGCAATTAACATGGCTGCTTCAATTCAACTGAAGATTCAGCTGCAATTCAGCTGCTTTTAATAATGTTTAGATGTCACAGATGAAACAAATGCTGTTGCCTCCTTTAAAGCACCTTTGCATTGTAAATAAAACTTCAGAATTTATTTAGAAGATAAATACCAAGGACTTTGATTCGGGAAAAGTCCTGATATATAAATGTAAGAACAGTCAATTACCACAGCATTCTGATCTGCCGTTGTGAATTTGTTGAAGTTTGTATTGATCCAACATGGTATAAATAGGATATGGAAGGAGTATTTTTAACAACAACAACAAAATTCTAATTTTAATGGCAAACTGACACAACTGGCCATACATTTCAGCTGTACAGTTACTACAGTTTCAGCTGTACAGTTACTGGGCATGTGCAAGTTCAGTTAACTGCATCTTATTAATATGACATTTTCTTCTACCAGTTTTTAATTGATAGGGATCTGTACTCTGCTACTACTTATTGCATTTATTGAATTTCAAATGTTTACTTTTGCAGCATAACAGATTACTGTATTTTCCACTCTATAAGATGCACTTTCCCCCCAAAAAAGTAGGTGGTAATGTCTGTGTATCGGTTGCCAGTCGGTTGCCGAGCCACAGGGGTGAAGTCCTTTTACAGTGCTGAACCCCGCCTCTTCTGTCTTTGTCATTGCCCATCTCTTCTGTCTCTTTTCTGCAATGGAGGAGTCAATAGGCAGAGCTGGCACATGAGACAACACTTATCTGTGGTCCTCTCAGGTTTTGCCTGATTTTTTTTTCCTCCTCTAAACCTAGGTGCATTGTATGGTCAGGTGCATCTTACAGTGCAAAAGATATGGTAATTTTGCATGATTACAATATATATTTTGATAAATGCATGTAAAATTTGAAATACACTTCTGTTTTAATGATGTACTACCTATGTAAAATAAAAATACCTTTCATTGCAGGTTATAGTATTGTGGGCTTTGCCATGTATTATTTTACTTATGATCCATGGATTGGAAAATTGCTGTATCTTGAAGATTTCTTTGTGATGAATGAATTCAGAGGTATCTTAGATATTAAACATTAGTATTTTAGAATCATGTTATAAGCTGTATACAAATCTGATTTATAAAATTAAAATTTTCCCATCTTTAGGCTCGGGCATTGGTTCAGAAATTCTGAGGAATCTAAGTCAGGTAAGTAGATGATTATGACTTTCCATTGTATGGGGGGAAAAGCAACTGATCAATTAAAGTTATTTCCAGTACAAATGGAAATTTCATCTGATCCATTCATACTTTGTTTTACTCATTGATGACTATCTAGTGGGTCTCTAAGAACAATTTTCAAAGATCTTTGTTTCCAGGAAATAATTTTAGAAGATATATATGAATTACTGATCATGTAATTCCCTTTTGGTTCTAAGCTGAGTTATATAAAACATAGAAATTAGAAAAAGTAAGCCAACAAATATTAAAGGCACGAAATAAGAAAAACATACTTAAAATTACTTTACCCCAAACCATTTAATTAATTCTCCATATTTTCCAACCTTGTAAACTATGCTTACTTCCCACATATGTACACTTAATTTGATATATTACTTTTTGTTCAGTTATTCAAAAACAATGATAAATCTGTTACACATTTTAAATGCTCATTTTGATTAGGATTCTTTCACAGACAGGATGCTATATTCAAAATATATTTGTGCATTGAAGTGTGATACTCTTTCCTCAGCAAAAAAAGTATTTGCATGATCTTAATTCAATCTACATTTGAGCTCTTTGTGATAACACACTGAATCATAGTTCTAAAACCTGTTCAAAAAATTATTTTTAAATACAGTCAAAGCAATAAGGAATTCTTAGTCCCATAAAGCCAATATTATTGAAATGCTATTGTTGAAATAGTATATGTAGTTCTTACTTAACTATGGCTATTGGGACTAGAATTTCCATTGCTAAGTGATGCAGCTATAAAACACATGACTATGCTGCTTAGTAATGGAAATTCTGGCCCCAGTTGTCATTCTTCAGCAAACCATTGCCTGTTGTTAACCAGGAAAGTCACATAATTGCCATTTGCCTGCTTCCCTATTGACACTGCTTATAGGAAGCCAACAAAGGCTGTGACATTGTAATTATGAACTAGGTGCCAAGTCTTGATCGTTATCATGTGAGTAGGGACATTGCACCAGCTGTAAGTACAAGGAGCGGTCTTAACTACCACTTGTTCAGCACTGTCTTTAAGTTTGATCATTAAAAGAGGAACACCTGTATGTTAAATGTATTGCAGTATTCATCCAGTTTTTCAGTGACTTTATACTATGTTGTGAAAGTTTTTAAAAATTAATATTGAGGTTAACCTATAAAACACTCATCTTGGGTTGCAAAGCAATCAAAAATACATTTGGAATTATTTTTTGTAGCTGTCTGGGAATCTGTAATTTTGAGGCATTCTTAATGCAATTCAAATAAGCACACAAGGAATATTTAAACTTGGCACTAATTTTAATATATATTTATATATAGATATATACATTTACAGGTACCATGTCTTAAGACCACAAATATGCCGCTACTTTTACTCCTATGTTCATGTTCTTTATTTCTTTCTTCAGATTGCTGTCAAATGCCGTTGCAGCAGTATGCACTTCTTAGTAGCAGAATGGAATGAACCTTCCATTAAATTTTACAAAAGACGCGGAGCTTCTGATCTATCATCTGAGGAAGGATGGAGACTCTTCAAAATAGACAAAGAGTATTTGATGAAGATGGCAACTGAAGAATAAGTGTTGTCAACCCAATAACCCAAATACAAATTAAACGTGTAATTTCTCAGTTTGCTAGCCCTGTATTACTTTTCTTTCATTTTAATATTGAAATAGTTAATATATATCTTAAACCTAAAGCTCTAATATTAATAGTGTAGATGTTACTGTATTGTGGAGTTCTGAGACTCCAACGTAGCAACAGTTTACTGTCAGTACATCTCTGATCCTGAAATGTCTTATTTGTAACTTCATTGTAAGTATCCTTCAAATGTGTACAGTGTACACTATGGTATTTTTTGTTTTCAATTATTTACATTTATGAGAAAATAAATGTTTTCTTAGTGATCACAAATGCTTATGTCAACTTTTATTTACTGGCCTTCTCCAATTGTTTATATACATTGCTGTCTTTTTGGAATCTCATATCTCACATATTATCACTACCTTGTATCCCTTTTAATCCACCAATTTGAAGAGCATTCAAGATATTACTAGACATTTAATTCATTGGGAAGTTTCACACAGATTTAAGATAAGGCAACCTAGGAAAAGTAAACTAGTAGGGTGCTAGTAGGGTGCTATCATTTTTAAGGATTTTCAAGCTTGACACTAGAGTACACAAGGTACACAAAGGGGGAAAAGTAGTGAAATAAATTAGGGAAGGAGAAGTCTTTCCGCTGATTTCCTTCTGTTCCCAAAATATTTTAGTCACATTGCAGATAAGCATATGATTCATTGGTTCAACTACTATAGGCAATCCACAACAACATTTTTCCCTATCATAATGCCCAGTGTTCCTTTCTACATTATTTTCCATTATTCAAAATACACAGTAACCTGCAATCCTATAATGCACATAATCTTTCTTGCCTGTTAACGTATTCTGGATATAGCTAATTAAAGTTCTGCTTTCCTGTGGACATGCAAAGATATGTAATCTGAAGTGGGCCACAATTCTAAAAGGTTTTGGCATATGACTGTTCAGTTCTGTTTGATTTATATTCTGCCATCTTTAATATCCCTATTGCAAAACACTTATAACTAGACTTTTGGAAAGTGTATTTTCATATATATAGACAGTCCATGGAATCCAATATTCCTGTACAATCATTTCTATTCGCATTTCCTAATATTTTTGATAGAAACACTGATCAAAATATCACATACAGGTTTGAATTCCTTCATCTTTTTATACAGAGCCTCTGTTGACTAATAGAGGACAATATTTGTAGCTCAGGGTTGAAGTGAGGTGGTCTCTGGGCTTGGTTTTTTTCTTGCAGATGTTTCATTACCCAAACTAGGTAAAGTCATCAGTGTTTGGCACTGATTAGGTTACCTGGTTTTAGCTAATGTCTGCACAAAAATAAACAAGCTCAGATAGCACCAAGGATGCGGTTAATTAATTTCATCATTTTTTGGTAAATTCACTATCACCTTATGGAAAAGCAACACATCTTTTGAGATCACAGCACCAGTCTGAACATGGCTGTTACAATATCTCTGAAGAGAATGTCAGATCCCTATCGTGATACTGTCATTTCTTTGGGGAGGGGGGCTTGGATCATTTATTCACTTACTGCCTTCTTCCTTTTTCCTACATATCCTGTAATCCCTTAGTTTATAACCCTAGCAATGACACCTGTCTGCCCTGTGCTTTGATTTACCTTTGGGGAATGTGTAAGGGGGGAGGGTCATCTGTTTTATTTCTGCTCAGAAGCCTCTGGAGAGAAGCGCCTGGGAACAGTTCCTTATCTCCTTCCCAGGACAGCTGTTTTCACATCTGCACCTGTGGATTGGCCTATTCAACATCAGACTGAAGGGAGGGGTTTCTAACTCCTTTACCCTAATGGAATTGCCGAAGGGGAATTTAGATCCTGCTTTGCTCTTGTCTTGCAATCACTTCCTTTCAATAAAAGTTTCCTTTTGAAATGCTGTTTCAAGAGTTTGTATTTTCTTAAATGGGGAGGAGAGGTGGGACCTTACATAAAGCAGGATCTGCAAAAGTGGTCAACCCAGAGAAGCAAATTCGCTCTACCGAGGGGACCTTATAAACAATGTCTGAACAAAGTGTTGAGCAAGGGGAGGCAGAATGCCACTGTGAGACCTCTGTCACCACCCAGCCAAATGCCGGCTCCATCTGCCCCATCAAAGTCATCAAAGCTGTGTTGGAAGGCTCCACAAAGTCCAGGTGGTCAATCAGAGTGGGGAAGAAAGACAATTGAGACAATAGAACCAGAGGAGTCAGCCTCACCCATGGCAGCTGGCAACCGGGCTGGAAATGTGAACTGGAAGCCATGTCAGACCAAGAAGAACTGACTGAGGAACTGGCCGGGGACAATCGACTTGAGAAACATGTCATGTGATTCGTGATGGAAGCTTTCAAGAATTTCAGAGTCGGGGGGAAGTTGGATCCTCGCCGAGGGGGGGTGGGGCTGAAGCTGCAGCAGCAGCCAATGGATCTGGAACCGCCACCCCAGATCCAGCAGCCCATCCACTGCTGCTGCAGACCAGCAGCTGCCCTGCCAAATCTGCCCCATGCAGTGCCATCTCCTACGAATGTCCCTGGTCAGCCCAGAGCACTGCAGCTGGAAACCCCACCCCCCATGAAGTAGAGTATGGCAACCCACAACAACTGGGGTTCTTCCTGGCACATGTCCTCACATACATGCAAGAGTACGGGTGGGATTTCAAAACCCAGGGTACCTGAGTTCGAGTTGTCATCCTGGTGCTAGAAGGAGGGGCGGCCAGATGGATAGTGAGCCTCCACAATGCCAATGCTCCCAAGATGAGAAATTGCAACCGTTTTATGATGGCTTTTCACCACCAGTTTGACAACCCCCTGGCAGACCAAAAAGCTCGTGATTGCATCAGAACCATGAAGCAGAGCCACCAGCTGGTGGCTGAATACACTGAGGAATTCTGAGACCTCACCTGCAGGGTAGCCTGTCCAGAAGACATCCTGGTGAACTGGATCAGAGTTAGCCTGAATGACGACCTCTACCAAGCCTGCTGTGATGACCCGGGATGTGACACAAAGGCAACACAGTCAAATAAGCAAGAAGAGTCCCTTTATTATCTACAACTTTGCCCTCTAGTGTCCAGGTTATCTTTGGCTGGAGAAAAACTCTCCTAGGAACTGTCTTTACGTGGAGGAAATTCAGTCCAAAAATGAAATACATACAAACTGTAACTAAAAATCCAAACAAACCACACTGCAGTAATTAACTTGACAGGGCAGGAGAAGGAATTGCAGACTGGAAAGCACAGCAAAACACACAAAGTTGGGAAGATGCCAGGAACACACATAAACCTTGATGAAACTAGATAATTCACAATTTGCTCCCAACTACTTGCTGTGCGCAACTTCCCTTTTTAAATTAGTTGTAGCTGTGTTCCCAGCTACAACTAATGAAGGGAATCAGGGCCCTTTCCTCCCCCATAAGCCATGCAACTCATTTCCCTCCCTTCCTCCCTGCGAGGCCTAGGATGAAGAAGGTGTGGGCCTGGGTCCTTCTCCGAACCCCCTCTCCCTTACTCTACCTCTCCCCTGCTCTGCCCAGCAGGACTTTGCCCTTCCCCAGTTTCTTCCACAGGCAATGGAGCCACACACCCACTCCCTGTCAGCTGCTTGGCCTCCCCCTCTGAATCAGATTCCAACAGGGGCATGACACCTGCCTAGCCAGAGGAGCCCCAAACCGTATACATGAATGATATATCCTAGCCAAAGAGGTAGAGATCGACCTGGCCAGTACTGAGCAGGGGAAGCTTTGAAGAGATCCCTACCCTGGGAAAATGGGAGGCATCCAAGCCAAAAACCGCCCTAGCGCTGAGATCATCAGCCTGTTACAAGTGCGGGAAGGAGGGGCACTGTACAGCTGAGTGCCTTTTGAAAACTCCTGCCTGGAAACCTGAATTCCTGTCAGGTGGGAAGCCCGTGAAAACCACCCCATGCAGAAAAGACAATGCACAGAGAAGTGGAGAGGCTGTGGAGTTTCGTCCCCTCGCAAAATCGGGAGAAGGAACTTCGGCACCACCAGGAGAAGGACCAAGCCAGTTCGAAAGCAACCCTGAAGACGACCCACTGATAAGCGAACCAATGGAACCGCTCACCCTACCCCTAAGACTATTCACCTCAGCCGGTGGAAAAAGGTAAAACTCTCAACCATCCTGCACTCAGGGTGCACCTGGTGCTTAATTAGCCCAACTCTAGTGGGGAAACTGGGCATCTACCTGCAGAAGCTAAAAATCCCCATTGCATTTTGCCAGTAAGATGGCTCAGTTGCAGGGTGGGGGAGCCAGCAACTTTTCCCACAGAACTCTAGACATAGACATAGGGACCCTTGATGAGAAACTCACATTCATTGTGGCACCCGGAATGGAATGGCTCTAGTTCTGCGACTCACCTGGCTGAGGAAGTGGAACCCAAGAGTAAACTGGAAGCAGGGGACCCTAAGATTTCAATCAGGAATGACCGGACCAAATGGCCGAAGGGAGGAACTGTGAGGAAAGCCAAACAAAGAAACAGCTGTGGCCAGGAGAGCCACGCCAACTCAGGGCATCCCCAGGGAACACAAGGACTTAGCAGAAGTGTTCAGTGAAGAGGACTCCAACAAACTTTCCCCCCACCATCCCACAGACTGCACCATCAAAATCCCCTCAGGCTCCAAACTCCAAACTACCAAAACCCAAGATGTATAGCATGCCTCCAGGGAACTCGAGGAATTGAGGATTTTCATAGATAAGAACCTGGCTAGGGTTTCATCAAATCAACATGACCAAAGATTGCTACCCCAGTGCTGTTCCGAGAAAAGAAAGATGGGTCTTTAAGTCTATATGTAGACGATAGAAATTTAAACATTGTAAGGGTAGACAATGTGTACCCACTTCCCCCCAAAAGGACAGGGGGAAAATCTTTTCAAAATTAGACCTAAGAGAAGCTTACTACTGAATGAGGATAAGGGAAGGGGATGAGTGCAAAACAGCTTTTAACCTCCCCTTGGGGTGCTACCAAATCAAAGTGCTTCCATTTGGACTACAAGGCGCTCCCACTGTTTTCATGCAACTCATAAATGAAGTGCTCCATGATCACTTATACAAAGGGGTTTTGATGTATTTAGATGACATTTTAATATACACTGAAACAAAAACTGAACATATAAAACTTGTCTGGGCAGTTCTAAACAAACTCCATGCTGCTAAGCTTTATGCAAAACTGTCTAAATGTGAATTCCACAAGGATAAGATAAACTACCTGGGATACCAAATATCCCCTGAGGATATAGAAATGGACCCAGGGAAAGTACAAGCAATGATTGACTGGGCCCCCTCCCACAAGCGCCAGCAACTGTAGAACTTCCTGGGGTTTGCAAACTTGTATTGATAATTTATCCTAGCTTTCATGCAAATTGCATTCCCCATCACTAATCTTCTGAAAACAAAAGTGGGATACAAGCCAAAGCCGAAGCAGTCTCTAAACTGGACTAAGGAATGCCACATGGCATTCAATAAACTGAAACCATTATTCTTGGCTGAAGCACCCAGATCCAGAAAAACCTTTTGTCATACAGGCAGACACCAGTGACATAGCTGTTGAGGTAGTGTTACTCCAAGAAAACAAACAGGGCAAATTAAAATCCTGTGCATACACGTCTAAAAAATTAACAGACATTTCTTCCTCTATGTTTTGGAATCTAAGATAAAATTCTGATCTGTCCATCTCCCATCTCAGCATCCCACTTTTATCTTGTTCAACTACAGTTAATCTGCCATCAATATCTCCAATCTGCTTATCTCTTTGTTTATCTTCTTCAATTTTTTGGAATCTCTCATCATACTTCATCATCATTTGTTGAATATTCTCTACCTTTTCATCAGTTTTTTCTATTCTCTTTTCAATATTCTCTGTTCTTGCTTGTATGCTTTGAATTCCTTGCATTATCATCTGCAGTGTCACCTTTTCCTGTTCTTTTTCTTCTTGTAACATCGTCTGTATTGAGTGTTGTCCTCCAGATGGTGAAGAGGAAGAAGTAGGAATTGAAGAACCAGCTGCCGTTAGTTTCCTGCACATTTCAGATGATTCAAAATCTTCAGGTTCTTCTAGACTTTAATCCACTCGTGAAATAACCAATTGTAATTCTAAGTAAAAATAGTGGAAAAAAAGAAGCAAGATAAAAAAAATTCTTCAGGTTCTTGTATACCTTAATCCAATCAATTGGTTAAATAGCAGTAAAAGCTCAAAAAAGGAAGAAAAGACCACAAACAGAAAACGGGAAAAAATGTTAAATCTTGTAGGTGGCAGAAAAATAAAAAGTAAAAAGTAAAGAAGAAGAAAAAGAAATTCTTCAGGTTCTTGTATACCTTAATTCAATTAAAAAGTCTCAGGTATGAAAAGGTATACAAAAAAAAGAAAAGCCACAAAAGAAAAACCAATATGGAAAATAAATTAAAAAATGCAGGAGAGGGAGAGAGAAAAGAGAAAAAAGACTACTCCCTTAAAAAAAAAACATTAATACTAAGACTTGTCCTTTAAAATGAAATACAAAAGTAGAAATTAGGCTCCAAAAGCAAAAAGAAAGACAAAAGCCCAAAAGGCCAAAGATCCAAACGACTATTACAAATAATAAGCTGATAAGGAAGGGGTTTGTTAAAGTAAGGAATAGCCCAGCTTAAAAAAGAGAAAAAGAACACACTGCACCTATTTAGTTATCCAAGGCTTTTGTTAAGTTTTATAACTCTTCTCTAGAGTCTTATCGTCTTTTTTCTGTAAACTTCAACACCAGACTCCAGCTACTAATAGAAACCCAGAAGAGCACCTGCAATAATACTCTCCCATGCTCTTCCCTCTATCTCATCAGACAGGCTCAAAGTCCTTGAAAAGAAGTCTCAATTCTTTCTCAGCTTTGTCTGGTCTAGAGAAAAAAAAGAGAGAAACAATATTTCTAAGCCTCTAGTTGGCAGTGTTGCAAAGTTTCCTCTGCTTTCACTTTCTCCCTCCTTTTCCAAACAAAATATAATTAAAATAATTAAAAAGGAAAAAGGATTTAAAAAACGAAGCTAAAAGGGAATCTCTAGCCTAAAATATTATAAAGACAAAAAGGAGAAAAGACAAAAAAGAAAAAATAAGGTAGAAAAAAAAGACCAGTCCGGTTCAAAGCAAAAAATCATATATGAAAAGTCCAGCAAAAAAAAAGAAAAAATTAATTTGACTTCCTGTGTAAAACCACTGCTTAATCATTTCTGTCTAAGATTTCACAGATTCTTTCTTTTCCTTAGGGTGTCATTTCAAATCTTAAAGCAAAGAAAAAATTCTCACCAAACCGGCACACTTTCTGTTTCCATTCTCTTCCGTTTCGGAGCTGTCCCAACTTCAGCAGCTTTAATGGCTGCCTCTTTGCCACTGGCAAAAAGAGCTTCTCATGGATCTACCAGGGACTTTGTGGTATCCCTGGGATCGACAGGGTGCACTTATTACATTCACCGTCTCTTTGGGATGGTTTAGATCCATTTGGACCATCCAGGAGCAAAGATATTGGTGGCGATCTCAAACCTTCAAGATCGCACGTCGTATCGTTGTGACGCCAGCTCCACCCTCCCAAGGATGAGATAATGATAGAAATCTTGGCTGAAGCTCTGGAAATAACCAGAGAAGATGATGGATGGAATAGACGAGGTATTTCGAGTCTTCACAAGATATGCAATGAGAAATAGCCTACCAAGAGAAGTTCACATCAGATTTACAAAGAACGCCATTAAAACGCAAATATTGCAGGTGGCAAGAGGGAAAACATTGAAATATAAAGATAAGGAGATTGTGGTCCTGAAACAAGTACCCAGAAGAGTGAGAGAGATGAGAAGAGAATATCGATTCCTGACTAAAATTCTACTTAAAAAAGAGGTGAATTATAGATGGTTGATTCCAGAAGGTTTAATGTTCACATGGCAAGAACAGAGGCACAGAATTGACTTAATTGAGAAAGTTGAATTATTTTATACAGAATACTTTGGAGGGAAAGAGGAGACAGAAAAAGAAATGTCACTAATTGAATTCTAAGAGGACTGCCAAATAGCGACTGAATTTCTGCAGTAGGCAGAAAAGTGGAAGCTAAAGAACAACGTGAACCAAGATCTATGTGAGCTGCCAAACCTTACCTATAAAGTATAATCATGGAAGAGAAAAAAATGATTACAATTAACATAAGCGGACTTAACTCAGCTGTTAAAAGACAGAAAACTTTCCATAAATTAGAGAAATTAAAATTTGATATAATCTGCCTACAAGAAATACATATTAAAAAGCAATATGAACAACTGTTGATACAGCCAAAGTTAGGGAAAATATTTACTTCTTTGACACAATGCAAGAAAAGTGGAGTGGTTTTATATATTAAATATATTATCCCAGTGAAATTGATCCATACGGATGATGATGGAAGACTATTAATGGTGGAAATAATGGACAATAATATGGAAACCCTCCTGATTGCAATCTATGCCCCGAATGACAATCAAGAAGAATTTTATAGAAAATTACATATGAAAATAATTGAACTGGACTATGCTAATATCGTTATGATGGGAGACTTTAATGGAATTGTAGACAATAAATTGGACTATACAACACAGAAAACAACAAAGCAAAGCAGAAAGATTTTCCCTAAATCTTTTTTTAAATGACAGATGAAATAAATTTAAAAGATACATGGAGAAAAAAAAATGCCAAAACTAAACAATACACCTTCTATTCAAGCAGACATTTATCATGGCCCAGAATAGACATGATATGGATGTCAACAGAATTGTTCATTAATATCCAAGAAATAAACATTGAAACAAGTACTTGGGCAGATCATAATCCAATGACAATTGAATGGAAAGGACAAAGAAGAAGATCTAGATGGACGTTAAATAACACCATACTAAAAGAAAAAGACTTCATACAGAGGATGGAGAAAGAACTGGCTTTTTTCTTTGAAGAAAATAAAAAAGAAGAAACATCAATGCAGAATGTATGGGATACAATGAAGGCATATGCCAGAGGCTTGATAATAGACTATACAAGGAAAAGAAATACCACAGAAAGACTAGCCTCTAAGACATTAGAGGATGAGCATAAAGGACTTGAAAAAGAGTTACAGAAAATGCCACAGAAAAAGGACATTAAGTTAAAAATGGATATAATTAAACATAAAATGGGATTAATGGAAAAAGAAGAATTTGCACAGAAAATCACAGGTGCAAAACAGAACTAATTTGAAGATGCAAATAAACCAGGTAGATGGTTAGCATATAAACTGAGAAAGGAGAAAGAATCAAGGAAAATATTGCAATTAATAGATGATCAAGGCCAAGTTTGCTATGGTAGTAAAGAGAAGAAGGAAATCATATGAGATTATTATGGGAAACTATACACACAAGAGAATATTGATGATGAAAGAGTTAAACAGTACTTACAGAATGCTAATCTACCCCAAATACCTAAAGAGATTGAAATAATGTTAGAAAGCAATATAACAATGATGGAGTTAACTGAAGCACTTAAGAAGCAAAACAATGGAAAGGCACCAGGCCCAGATGGATTGCAAGCCTTTGCGGATGATTTGGCCTTTATTTTGGAAGACCCCTTAGACACAGCTCCAAAATTATTGGAAAAGATAGAGTCATATGGTGAGGTGGCTGGTTTGAAAATAAACAAAGATAAAACAAAGATTTTGACAAAGAATTTGCTACTAAGACAAAGAGAAGAACTGGCAGACCTGTTGAAAATTCAAGTCACGAATAAGGTTAAGTATTTGGGGATACATTTGACATCAAGATGTAGTACATTAAAAGAGAACAATTATATTAAACTTAAACAACAGATAGCGTTAGACTTGATGAAATGGGAAAACTTACAATTGTCATTAATAGGGAGAATCTCAACATTCAAAATGAATATCTTACCCAGAATCTTATATTTGTTTCAAACAATACCAATTAGGCTTGGAAAAGACTATTTTGAAGATTTAAATAAAATTGTGTTGAAGTATGTATGGCAAGGCAAGAAAGCGAGAACAAAGTTAAAACTTTTACAAGATGCCAGAATTAGAGGTGGTTTTGGTTTGCCTAATTGGGAGTTGTACTATCAAGCTGCAAATTTGATGTGGGCCAAGGAATGGATAACATTAAGAAAGACTAGATTGTTGACATTAGAAGGACATGATTTGCTGTTGGGCTGGCATGCTTTTCTATGGTATAAGGGAACTAAAACACAGGGCTATTTTAGAAGACATCATATACGGGAATCTTTGTGGTTAAATTGGGAGAAGATTAAAAGACAATGTTATTTGAAAATTCCAGTTTGGTTATCGACTATTGAAGCATTTTCCTATCCTATAATTTATAAGAAGGAACAAACAGTTAGATATGGGGAAATATTGGATGAAAAGGGTGAACTTAAATCGATGCAAAAACTAGAGGAACAAGGTATACAGATGAATTGGTTTTCATATGCGCAAATACATTCAAGGTATGTTAAAGATTCTAAAACAGAGGGATTTTATGATAAATCGACTGACTTAGATAAGATTTTGACAGGTACTGATGAAAAAGTGATTAAAAAATTATATGGTTATTTATTGGAAATTAAACTAGAGGAAGAACAAGTTAAAGAAACTATGATTGCTTGGGGGAAGAATTTTGGATATGGGATTGATTTAGAGAAATGGCAAAAATTGTGGTCTCAAAATTATAAAATGACAATGTCAACAGCATATAAAGAAAATTTGTATAAGATGTTTTATAGGTGGCACTTTCCCCTGACAAGAATAGCAAGAATGTTCAAGAATAAATTGGAAAAATGTTGGAAATGTCATCAGATACCTGGTTCATATTACCATATGTGGTGGACTTGCGAGGACGCTAGAAAATATTGGACTAAAATTCGCATGTGGTTGGAAAAAATGACAAAGAAACACATAGACTTGAAACCAGAGATTTTTTTATTGGGAATTTTACCTGACATATATAGTAAAGATTTGAAATACCTGATTGTAAATGTATTAACAGCAGCTAGGATTGTATTTGCTAAAAATTGGAAAAATGAGAAAATACCATCGCAGGAGGAAAAGAAAATATTGGAATGTGCTGAAATGAGTAGATTGACATTTGAAATTAGAGAACAAGAGGATAAACAATTCTATAAAATTTGGGACCTTTTTTATCAATGGTTAGATGATAAAATACAATAATAGAATATCTAGAATTTCAGAAAATAATGAATATATAAAGATATATTTCTTTTTTTTTAATATCATATTTATAAAATGTTTTTAGGATAGATTTGCTAGGATTATATTAATTGTTATAAAATAAACTAAGTAAATTATAGTTATCTTGCAAAGTATAAATGAATAAAATTACAGTCAAATGATTGTTTAATAGTGATACTAGGGTATTTAATTTTTGATTGATAATATGAGTTATCATGTAATGTAATTGTAATTGAGACTACGAAATGGATGCACAAAAAATTGGTAAACCAACTGACACACTGCTTGTATATTTATGAAAGAAAGCTGGATGTTTTTATGTTTTGTTTGTTTTTGTTTGTCTTTAAAAACCAATAAAATTGTTAAAAAAAAAAAAGGAAGGGGATTTCAGGTTCTTTGGTGGGTAGGTCTGGCATTGGGTTGAATTCTTGGCCTGTGGCTACCTGGAATGGGGTGAACCCCATGCTACTACGGACTGAGTATGATACGTCTGCAAAAGGAAGGTTAGTCCAATTGTCCTGTTGGTAATTAATAAAGCAACTTAAATATTGTTCTAATACACTGTTAACCCTCTACGTCGAGCCATCCGTTACTGGGTGACTTGATGACGACAACCCCTAGGTGGAGCCTAATAGGTTTAAAAATCCCCACCAAAATTTGGATGTGAACTGAACACCCCATCTGAGATAATCCGTTGGGGAGCTCCATGAAGGCGATAAATGTGTATTAGGAACATCTTTGCCAAGGCCTTGGCAGTTGGGATCTTTTGGCATGGAATAAAGTGAACCTGTTTGGAAAAAAGATCAGTTACAACCCAAATGACAATATTTCCAGCACTTTTGGGAAGCTCCACTATAAAGTCCATAGAGATCTCTTTCCAGGGTGCAGAAGGGTCTGCTACTGTTTGTAAAAGTCCAGGATATTTTTCTTGTCTTCTCTTTGCAGCAGCACAGGTGGGGCAGCTTGCCACATAGTTTTCAATGTCCTTTTTGAGGGACGGCCACCAAAATTGTCTTTTGATGAGGTGCAGGGTTTTTACAAACCCAAAGTGTCCCGCTATTTTGGAGTCATGGCAGCATTTCATTCTCTGACTTGCAGGGACATAAAGTTTGTCCCAAGCCAGTCCATCTTTGAATAAACAAGTGTTTTTGTTAGCCTGGAGCCAGTCGTCCTAAAGTAGTGCCTCCTTAATATTGACGTCGTTGTGTCTTCAGTCAGGGATGATTTTTTTTTTCCTCTTGTGCCCGGGTGATTACTTTGACTGCTAGTTGGGTTGGTTGGATCATCAGTTTTATAACCTCAATCTTTTTGCTGTTGTATTGGGGTTTTCTAGACAGTGCATCTGCTAAGAAATTCTTTCTCCCAGGAAAATATTTGAGAGTGAAATTAAATTGTTTAAAGTATTGAGCCCAGCTTGCTTGTTTTTCGGAGAGTTTCCATGGATTTCTCAGGGCTTCCAGATTTTTGTGATCAGTCCATACTTCAAAGGGGATTTGGTTTCCTTACAGGAAATGTCTCCATGTGAGCATTGTCCACCGCACAGTATATGCCTCTTTCTCCCATATGGGCCATCCTTGCTCGGTTTTCATCAGTTTCTTGGATGTATAAGTGCATGGTTGTAATTGACCACTTCCATTCTTTTGGAGGAGGACTGCTCCAACTGCAACATCACTAGCGTCTGCTTGAATGACAAAAGGTTGTTCGGGATCTGGGTGCTTAAGGACCAGTTCTGCTGAGAATAGATGTTTGAGTTTCTCGAATGCCGCTTGGCATTCCATTGTCCAGATAAGGGGGTGCCTTGGTTTGGCTTTTGCAAACCCTAGGAAGCTTTGCAGTTGTTTGCGGGTGTGCAGTGGGTCCCAGTCCATTACAGCTTTTACTTTCTGTGGGTCCATCTCTATTCCCTCGTGGGATATTCTATACCCCAAGTAGACAATTTTTTCTTGGTGAAATTCGCATTTAGAGAGTTTTGCACATAGTTTAGCGTCTAAGAGTTTTGTGAGGACTGCACGAAGTAGCTTGATGTGTTCTTCCATTGTTTCTGTGTAGATTAAAATATCATCAAGATACACTAGAACCCCTTTATATAAAAAAATCATGAAGGGTTTCATTGATCAATTGCATAAACACGGCAGGCGGTCCTTGCAGTCCAAAAGGGAGCACTTTAAATTGGTAGCATCCCAATGGTGTGTTAAAAGCTGTCTTCCACTCATCCCCTTCCTTTATTCTTATGCAGTAATATGCCTCTCGTAGGTCTAACTTTGAAAAAAAAATTCCTTTCGAGAGGTGGGCTAACATGTCCTTCATGAGGGGGAGTGGATACATATTCTCTATGCAAATCATGTTTAATTTTTTGTAATTAGCACAAAAGCATACGGAGCCATCTTTCTTTTTGTGGAATAACACTGGGGCAATTTTTGGTCGGGCAGGTTCGATGAAACCCCTTTTTAAATTTTTGTTGATAAATGCTCTGAGTTCTTTTAGTTCTCTGGGAGACATGCAGTACATTTGTGGTTTGGGAGTTTAGCCCCTGGTAGGATTTCTATAGCACAGTCTGTGGATTGATGTGGTGGGAGTTCATCACAAGCTTCCTCGCTAAATACTTGGACCAGATCCTGGTACTCATTAGGGATGTTAATGGGTTCAGCCGACTGTCTGGTCATGGCTGACTCTCTGTTCTCTGTTCCTTTCTTTATCCTTTCCTCTAAACTATTTGCAAATACTATATCTCTCTGAAATTGTACGGTTCCTCTCCACCAATTTATTTTTGGATTCCATTTCTGCAGCCATGTGAGACCTAGGACTAGTGGCTCTTCCATTCCTGGGGCTACAATGAATGTGAACATCTCACTATGGTTCCCTAATCTTATTTTCAATGTTTCTGTGGTAAACCTAGCTGGCTCCCCCCACCCCTATAGTTCCATCTAATTGGCAGAAAGCAATGGGATTTTCTATTTCTTTCAGTTGGATCCCGTTTCTCTGCAAGAAAGGATTTATTAGGCATCAAGTGAATCCCGAATCCAGCAACGCTGCAACTTCCTCCCCCTTCCCTCAATTGGGGAGAAACAGTCTTAGGGGTTCAAATGGGTTGCTTACCAGCGGGTCATCTTCCGGATCACTTTCAGACTGGCTCAGGTCCCCTCAGAGTGTTGGGGATTCTTCCTCTGGGTTGGGGGGGGGATCGGAATCCCACAGCTACTTGGCCTCTCAGGCCAGTCTCCTTTCCTCAAGGGCTGGATTTTCCGGGTTTCCCCCCTAATGGGCGGTCTGGCTTTCTGGCAGGGTTTTAGAAAACAGCATTCTGCTGCACGGTGTCTCTCCTTTCCACACTTAAAGCAACCAGACATTCTTGGAGTTATGGTGGTTTGGGGTTTGAAAATTTCCTGTTTCCCCAGGGGTGGGGATCTTTTCCAAAACTTGCCACTGCGGTACCGGTTATGAATCATGTCTATCTCTGCCTCCTCTGCCATCATGTACCATTCATGCAGGAGGTTTGGGGCCCCATGGGCCAGGCAGGCAGCGTATAGGTCATCATTTAGTCCATCTTTGAACCACCAGACTAGGATATCCTTTGGCCAGTCGACTCAGCCAGCCAGGTCACGAAATTCCTCGATGTATTCAGCTACCAGGCGACAGCCTTGCTTTACAACTCTGATGTGGTCTCGGGCTTTTCTATCGGCGAGGGGGTCTTCAAAGCGGTGGCGTAGGTCTGTCATGAAGCGGTCGAGGTTCCTTAATTCTGGGGCATTGACGTTTTGGAGCGTCACCGTCCATCTGGCTGCTGCCCCTTCAAGGGCCAGGATGACGACTTGTACTCAGGTTCCCTGGGTTTGGAAATTCTGCCCATATTCTTGCATGTAGGTGAGCACTTGCGCCAGGAAAAATCCCAGTTTCTGGGGGTCCCCATCGAATTTTACTCCCAGGGGTGGGACCTTCCTCTGCAATTGTATGTCTCTGGGTTGGCCAGGGTTAATCCCCTGTTCTGGGGCATTTAGGAGTCAGGTACCTAGTATGGCTGCTGGTTCTTCAGCTTGTCCCACTGCCCGATCGCTCTCAGCTGAATCCGGGCTGGCAGCTCAGGTTCTATCATTTTCTGGTTTCCTCGCTCTCCTGCGTTGGCATCCTGGTGCATCCCTCACCTTGAGGTTCTCCAGGGCTTCCCTCACGAGGCAATTTATGTACCATCTCAGTCGGTCATTGGCTAGTGGCTCCTCTTCCTGATCCGATAGGGCCTCCAGCTCCAATTTTCATCCAGGTTTACGATTGCCTCAGGTGAGGGTTACTCCCCTGGTTCTTCTGTCCCAGCTGTCTCTCTTTCCTATGCCTATAGATCACCGGGGCTTTGTGGAGGTTTCGTAGGCAGCTTCACTATCTTCAATGGGGTGCACCAAGGCAGTATCTGGCTGGGTAACTGTCAATGTTTCTCCCCAGCATTCGGCTTCCCCTTGGTTCTTGCTGTACTCAAACATTTTCCTTTCTTGCAGGTCCCCTCGGTAGAGTGAAAGGTTGTTGTTGTTGTTTTTAAATGTTTTATGTCAGACTACAGAACTTTTTCCCATTCAATTAACAAGAATGAATTTCTGAAAACCAAACGTATCAAAAGGCATCCTTTATTGAGATGAGAGAATTCATGTAGGAATTCAAAGCAGCGTCTAAGGTCCTTCAGCATACAGGGATAGATAAGGGAGTTTAGCACCCTTCCTCTTATCTCAATGTGTATTTAGTGAAACAAAAGCCAGTATGTTAATTCTCCACCCCACCCCTTCTGTAGAAACGATCTTTTTCACAGTTTCCCAGGAAGCATCTCACTAGGGAATTTTTATAGACTTCTCATCTCCTGGCTGTGCCTCTCAGAGGTGATAGGTTCTGGCCATCTGGGTTTCCTCCCTCCATTGTATCATGTGTGGGTTATACAAATTCTATAAAATATATATATATATATATATAAAATATATTCAGGCTACATCAAGAAAGGATTTCTTTATCAGTCTCCCCTCCCCCTTTTCTTCTTCCACTGAAGAAATGACAGATAACACGGATCTGACATTAATTATCATAATATAGCAGACAATGAGATAAAAAACCAAGTCTCTTAAGAGATGAATTTGAGCCAAGAGGTCAAAGTACTGATGCTTCTATTTCACCACTTGTCCTATGTTCAACTGCAAATGGAAAAAATGGATGCAAAACAATTCTTCAGAGGCAATATATAACTCATATTCAATAGATTATCTGCTAATACTAAGATTCTGGAAACTCAGCTGTCACTGTATTTTAACAGCATTCAACCTATATAATCCACAACTTGATAATTCAACCAAATTACTATATTATGACAGTAATATAGAACAGGCTATTTCCTTATTACAATTTTTTATTCAGTCTTTATAGAATCTATAGACTTTAGAGCCAGTTGGTTAAGGCACCAGACTAGAAAGCATAACTCCATGAGTTCTAGTCCCATGAAAGCCAACTGTGTTGACCTTAGAACATTTTCTCTCAGTCCAATTCACCTCACAGGGTTGTTGTTGTAGTGAAAATAGGAGGAGGAAGGAGTATTAGGTATATTCTCTGCCTTGTTTGTAGAAATAATAAAGGATGGTTACAATAAATATTTTAGTGATTATATTTTAGTGATTATGTTTTAGTGAGTCACTCAGAAATACTGAAATTGGATGGCATATTAATTTGTTAACTAAATAAATTACATAATCTTTTTGGTATCAAATCCATGGCATTGTTTAGATTTTTCTCAGTAACATTCATGTTAACTGAATAACCATCAATAATCATGTTGGCTGCAATGATTTGAAATGAAATAACATTGAAAAAAATTATATTGAGTTTAATTGAAGAGATCATGCAACAATACATTTTGGTTTCAGTCTACTATTTCATCATTACTGTACTATGTAAATTGGAAGATACATATTCAAACACCTCAAAATAAAGACTATCCTTTTCTTAGAGGGTTATTTTTAAATAACCCAAATAAGGCATTCAGCAGAATCAAGTAGCAAAATTTTCCTTAAAAGAGTGCACTGTATTAAATAGAAAATTGTGTAACTGAATTCAGTCATATTTACCCCATCTTTATAGAAAAACAATTCTATAGGCTGTTTGCTATTTATAGCTTATTAACACAACTCACATGGAAAAGCTATTGAGAATGCAATAAATATTAGATTACTTGATTCATGACAATCTTTTCATTTGTCCACATTTAGTTTTATCCAGCAACAACTTTTACATTATTTTAGAAAATGTGACCTTGATTATCTGGAATTTTCTTTCATTAAACATATGTGCACGTCAGCACCAGAATCTGTTGTAGAACTACTGACCATTTTTGAACCACCTGTTTCTCATGTGATCTAAATTAGTTATAAGATTAGGTTTCATCTGTTTTTAATAGAGTAGAATGAATAACCTAGAACATATCATAGAACATGGGTGTCAAACTTGATCATGTCACATTACGTATTGTGACATATCATCACTTTTTTTGCCTTTGTGGAGCTGGGATGAGTGTGGCCTGCACATGACAGATCTGCGGGCCACCAGTTTGACACCCCTGTCATAGAATAACAGAGATGGAAGGGATTTTGAAAATCATCTAGTCTAACTCCCAGCATAAGCAGAAGAGTCTATACCTGTGATGGTGAACATATGTCACATGTGCTGGAAGTGACATGCAGAGCCATCTCTCCAGGCATGCCAGCCATTGCCCGTTGCTCTTCTGGGTTCCGGCGTGTGCATGCGTACTGGCCAGCTGGTATTCGCGTGTGCAGGAGTGCCGGAAACTGGAAAAGCAGCTCCCGGAGCACCTGCACACACTGTCCAGCTGGTCTTCCCGTGCACATGTGCATTAGAAACCAGAAAACCAGGTGGCCAGCATGCATGCGTGCACCAGGAAGTTAAGCTTCCAATGTCTGGTGCTCCTGTGTGCTCAGGGAGCTGCTCTTCTGGTTTCCAGCACACAGGTGCATGCTCCTGTTGTGGCACTTGGTGCCAAAAAGGTCAGCCACCACTGGTCTATACCATTTCAAAATGTGACTGAAATGGCTGTGTCAGTCTCTTCTTGAAAACCTCCAGTGATGGGACACCCACAACTTCTGAAGACAAGGCATTCCACTGATCATTGTTCTCACTGGTAGGAAATTTTTCCTTAGTTCTAGGTTGCTTCTGTCCTTGATTAGTTTCCATCAATTGGTTTTTGTCTGCTTTCTGATGCTTTGGTAGATAGTTTTCCCCCTTCATCTTTGTGACAGTCCCTCAAATACTGGAACACTGCTACCCTATAACCCCTAGTCTTTTTTTTCATTAGACATACCCAATTTCTGCAATCGTTCTTCATGTCTTAGTCTCCACCCCACCAATAAACTTTGTTGCTCTTTTCTGCCCTCTTTCCAGTTTCAATCTTTTTTATATTGTGCTGATCAAAACTGGGTGCAGTATTCCAAATGTGGCTGAGAATGATATGCAAACACAGATTAGAATTACTTATGTGTTAATGCTTTAGTTGTTTTATAGTCATTGCTAGTAGTTGAAGAAAGAAGCCAAATTGCTGATGAGAAAATGCTGCAGCAACAGATTGAAACTCCTTGAAATCTCCCCTTTCACAACTTTACTTTCAGCCTATATGAACAGATTAGACTGTAATTTGTGGGTTTTGTGAAATATTGTGACTTATTTTAGGAGGAGCCCTTCTATTCTACTACTATACTATATTCAACAGCACAGTATTAACAGTAGAATCCTTCATGTTTTTGGATTCTATAATCTCCCAGGATTTGAAATGGTCATCTAACATTAGAACCATCATTAAAAAACACACACAGAAAGAATGTTCTTCCTGTGTCAGCTCAGGAAGTTCAGACTGCCCCAGGAGCTGTTAATACAGTTTTACAGAGGAATCATTGAGTCTATTATTTGTACTTCTGTAATGTCTGGTTTGGTACAGCATCCAAAAAGGACAGGTACAGATTCCAAGATAGTTAAGACTGCAGAAAGAACTGCAACCAGTCTGCCTTCCATAGACCTATATATTGCATGGGTCTGAGAGTTGAGAAAATATCTAGACCCTCACATCCTAGACATAAACTGTTTCAACTCCTCCCCTCAAGATGCCACTATAGGGCATTGCATGCCGAAACAACTAGACACAGAGACAGTTTTTTCCCTTATGCCCTCACTCTGCTAAATGCCTAATTCTCACAATACTATCCAATATCTATGTACATTATATTGTCTATGTACCCATATTATATGGCTGTAATAATAATAATAATAATAATAATAATAATAATAATAATAATAATAGCAGCAGCAAACAAGATAACTATGCTGGGTTTCGTATCACAAATCACTAGTCGAACACTTCTCAAGTGTTTAGGACTGCGTGATGCATCGGCGGATTATGCGAGCAGATCCTAGTAAGATGGCCTTCTATAGCTGACCAATGGTGATCTTGTCAGCGCCAATTGTTTTTAAGTGCTTGCCTAGGTCTTTAGGCACAGCACCCAGTTTATGCCAGAGTCTCTGCAGATCGATTCTCAAGTCCTGATATCTGGTGACTTTTAAAAGTTGTTGTTGTTGTTATTATTATTATTATATTGCACATTGGCACTTTTGTCTACCTATCGAGTCCTTACCAAGGACATGGGATAGGCAACTCTGGATATTTGATGGTGTTAGAGACATCGTCGCAGGATGGAAGCAGTTCCAAGCAAAGCCACCTTCTGCAATTGACGGATGGCAAATTTGTCAATGCCAATTATGGTGTTCAAGTGGTGCTCCAGTTGTTTTGGGACTGCACCCAAAGTGCCTATTTCTATTGTTAATACCCTTGCATGCCCTTGCCATTGTCGTTCTATTTCTATTATTATTATTATTATTAACTTTTATTCATTAAACATGAAACTCAGTCAACTAAATATTTAAAAATGTATCACAAATATCATTGAGTGGCTCTGAAGGTTGATAGGAGTTGCTGCCAGCATCCTAGATATCAACTAAGTATCTTCTTAAAATGTATGTTGTTCCAAGTAATGCAGTCTTTTGCAGCTCTGCTGGTGCTACAGCAGAAAGCTGCAACTTCTTGATGTATTTTGCAAAATTCTTGGACATGGTACCAAGTGTCCTGATGACAATGGGCATCACTGTTACATGTTTCATCCATAATCATGTAGTTTCAATGGCCGGTCACAATATTTCGTGATTTTTTCCAATTTATTTTCTTCGACTCTGGCATCTCCTGGCACAGCGATCTCAATAAATTGTACATTTTGGTTTCTGACAACTGTGATATCTGGTGTCTTGTGTTCCAAATGACAGTCTGTTTGTATTCAAAATTCCCACAAGATCTTCACCTTCTTATTTTCGACAACTTTTTCCACTTTATGTTCCCATGACTTTTCGGATATAGGTAAGTCGTATTTTTTACATAATGACCAATGGATTAATTTAGCAACTCGGTCGTGTCTAGCTTTGTAATCAGTTTGTGAAATTTTGCTGCACTCACATATTAAATGGGAAACAGTTTCAACTTTGTTGTTGGAAAGTCGGCAGTTTGGATTGTCAGTGGAATTTTGTATCTTGGTTTTCATGGCATTAGTTTGTAGTGCTTGTTCTTGAGCAGCAAGTATTAAACCTTCCGTTTCTTTCTTGACGGTTCCCATCTTAAGCCATGCCCATTTCAAGTTGTTATCACATTTTCCTTCAATGTTTTTCAAGTGCTGTTCATGCAGAGCTTTGGTTTTCCATGCATTTAATGTCATTAGCTGTTTTTCCTTATATTCTGCCTTTGTTTCTATTGTTTTTATAATGTTCTCCGTTTTCACAGCCTCCAGCAGTTTCTCAAAGCCTTGAGCAAGTCCGGTAAGAAAATAGCAAGAGAAGATAAGGGCAACGGCAGGGGATGAGAAGCGGCCAGCACCTCACTCTTGCTGTAACTTCTTCCAGCCCTTGCTGGTGCTGGGCATGCCTCAGTCTCTTGGGGAGATGCGCAATCTGTTCTCCGCACTGAGACACTGGCCTGACCCAACCACAACCGACGCTGGCCTTGCTAACACAAGGGCTGGTGGGGTGGGAATGGGATCTGGGAGGATGGGATATCAGAAAGGGGGACAGTCCCACAGTGCCCAGTTGCGGCTTTAAGCTCAGGGCAGCAGGAAAAGGGGGCTGGCCCCACCGAACCTTGCATGCCCACCCGAGGTTTGGCTTGGAGAAAGCTGGAGCGCCCTCGCCAAAGATGCTCGCCCATCAGCCGGTATCTCTCTCTGTATCTCTCTCTCTCTGAGTATCTCTCTCTATATCTGTCTATCTGTCTGTCTGCCTGTCTCTCTCTCTCTCTCACTGTCTCTGTGTCTCTTCTCTCTCTTGGAAAGCCGAAACTGGGCAAAGCCAGCAAGCCCTCCTTGGAGCCTTTTATTTCTTCTTTTGGGAAATCTGGGCTGGGTGAGGAATAAGTGCCAGCCGTGGCAGAGGCTTCCCTTTGGGTGACCCCCCTCTTCCTCCTGCAACCCCCTAGCTGGCTGTGGTGGGGCTGGGAGGGTGAACATGCGTCGGGAGACCCTCAAGCGAGAAGCCAGGCTCAGCCAAAGCGCAGCAAAGGTGCGCACAGGGTGGGCAGGCACTCGCGGATCTCCCTGCTCGTGTGCACCATCCTGGCCCCACCACAGCTGGCCAGGGGGTTGCAAGAGAAGGAGGGGGAGGAAGAGAAGGGAAGCCTTCACTACAGCTGGTGCTCGTTCCTCACCCAGCCCAGATTTCCAAAAAGAATAAAAGCAGTAGCGAAGAACCCCAAGGAGCTTGCTAGCTTGGTCCAGCTGGAGCTTTCAGAGAGAGGGGGGGATACACACAGAGAGAGGGGGTAGAGAGACATAGACACACACAGAGAGAGATACAGAGAAAAAGTGGGAGTGAGGGGAAGATAGGGAGAGAGAGATACACAGAGAGAGACACTGAGAGGGGGGGGAGAGGAGAGAGATATACAGAGAGGGGGGAGAGAGAGAAGATAGGGAGAGAGAGAGATACAGTGAAAGAAGGGGAGAGAGAGAGAGAGAGACAGAGGGGGGAAGAAAGATACAGAGAAGGGGTAGAGAGAGAGGGAACGGTTTTGTGGCTGGGAAGGCATGACTAGGGGTCATGTGACTGGGTGGGAGTGAGTGACATCAAGTTGGCCACACCCACTCAGGTTTTGTGGCTCCCGGTGTTTTTTTTTCTTGTAAGGAACAGGTCCAAATGACTCTTTGAGCGTTTAAGGTTGCAGACTCCTGCTATTGGCAAATATGATCTATGGAGATATTTTTTAAAAAGAACCATGCTCTTTACAAAATAAAACTAGAAAAACAAATGTGTTTCTTAATGTTTTGGCATTACAAACTGAACAAAGAAGTAAATTGTAGCAGTCAAGTGAGAACATACATGAAAACAGGAAAGTCAGTGCCCCATATTTTAGGGGAGAAATGACAACACAAAAACTTTTTAAAAGCTCCTTTATAAGCATCACTACAGACTAGATCTATTATGATTTATCTTTTCCTTTGTATATACGCATAGATGCTGAGAAATTATGAAGGCACACAGAAAATTAAATAGTAACAATCTCTCCAACTAGTTTCATACAGAATTACATTCATACAAGACCTCATTTTCTTTATAACCTCTTGATGAATTCTAAAAGAAACTCCACATAATTGTCAAAGATATTGTACAAGATTTGAAAATGAAATATTGTAAAGAAAATGTCTCTGGTTTGAGTGTTTAATATCCTTACATATGTAAATTCTCAGTCTTTATTTTGTCTGCTTGTTTCAAATCATTTGTAAATGTTTATATTTGACTCTGAAATTGATAAAATAATTGTATTTTATTATTGTGCTAACCTTTTTTTCCCCATCAGAGACATTCATGCAAATAGCTGTAAGCACTTCACATTTTATCTGTCATTCCCAATCTAGGGTTGCATATTTGGATTTCTATGCTGCATAATTTTTCTTTATGGATGCCCAAGAATAAATCATTAGTTATACTGTAATTAGTTCCAACCAGTTGAACATTCTAATCTATAATCAACGGTGCATTCAAACAAGAAAAAAACGCTAAACCAGAGTTTTGTTCCCATCAGTCTAGAGAAGCAAGCTCACAGATGCTCCGTTATATACTTCCCATTGACTTCTGTTACCCAGAAGAATTTAATTTGCATAGGAAAGAGAATATTCAGACAACCTATTGTATTTTTTGATACTTTTTTACCCCTACCCACTTTGACCTTAGCTTTGTTACTTCTTACCAAAAATGTTATTCATTTTATCTTAACTTGCTATACAAATGCTAATAAGATAGCACAGTGTAATTAATAGAAAACAAAGAGATCAATGTTTTTTTCAATACTCATTTTAATTAAGTCTATAAACAGTGACAAGGGACTAAGAAGTTTTAACATTAATTTGCAGCCTAATCTTAAACATTTATATAGCATTATATCTCATTAAATTTAATTAAACATACTTCTTTGCAAGTATTGCTCAAGAATTCAGAGAGAGACTCAGGTCTTGAAGGAGTTTAAGATGATCATGCAAAACTTTGACCGTAAGTCCAAAGCTGGCAGAATACAATCATAGTATTTCTTATTCAGACAGATTTCAAGCCAATCTTTCCAAAGCAAAGGCTGTGGCAAACCATGTTCAATCTTCATAGATTCTGTAATTTTAAAAAAAGTGTTGATTTCTATATGTTATCTATCCATCTATATTCAAAAGAATAATGATATAAATTAGATTATCTTGAAGTACATCTCACCATCCCTGTACTAGGATATTCAAATATGGCTTATAGTTATCTGGAATGCAACGAGTTTTTTACATCTTTATTCATTCACAGAAATGAGACTGGCAAAAGTTAAATTCTGACTTAATACCGTGTTTCCCTGAACAAAGACCTACCCCCAAAAGAAGCCCTAGCCTGATTTTCACACTTGTGCCTAAAACAAGCCCCACCCCCTCCAAAATAAGTCCTATTTAAGCCCCACCCACCATCTGGTTGTATGAGAAGGGATGAGGCGCAGGCTTAAAAATCAAGCTAGGGCGGGGGGGGGGGAGAGAAGCTGCTCCATGCACCCCGCACCCACTTTCCTTAGGAATGCTGTGGCCAGGCCTCCTATGCTCCGACCCATCATGCCACTACCCAACTTGTTCTGCAGCCACTTGTGGCCGCTCACAATGGGATGTGAGTGTCTGCTTCTTCCTGCTTTAGCTTTACCCTCATTCGGGAGCTTGGCATTTCACCTATCTGCCTTTTGTGAACTTTTGGCTGCACACAAGGAAAGCAGAAGCAGCAGAGACCCTGGCTTGTTTCTCTCCTCCAAACTCCGCCAGAACGAGTCTTTGAAGCTCATTGCGCCAGCTCCTCGCATAGCCTCTCATACCAGAATGCTTCAAGGCTTGTTGCACGTGTGAACAGCAACACTGCTGCAAGCTTTATCACACTGGCACAGCCAATGTCCTGCAAACACCCTGCTTGTTTCCTTCCCCAAACTCCGCCAGAATGAATCTTTGTGAGGCCTCTTGCACCAGCTCCTCGTGCAGCCTCTTGGAGCATGACGCTACAAGGCTTGTTCTGGCATTGTGCAAGCTTCATCACACCAGCACAGCTGGTCTCCTGCCATGAGCATCTGTGTCAGTATGTCAAACCGCACGGCAATGAAGCCGTTTCCGCAAGCAATGGTACAACAAGCCTTGCAGCGTCCTGCTTCAAGTCTCAAGGGTTCAAGGCCAGACGTGGGGAGGACCAAAGCAAACATGGGCCCTTCCTGCCCCCCGCAGGTATGGCAAGCCCCTGATTGTGGCTCAACACCAAGAGGCTGCGCCAGTATGACAAACCTCATGATGGTACTACCGTTCACATGTGCAATAGCACAAGCCTCGAAGCATCCTGGCATGAGAGGCTGCATAAGGAGATGGCATGATGAACCTCACAAAGGCTCATTATAGCAGAGTTTAATGGAAAGAAACAAGCAGGATCTCTACAGGACACCCGCTGTGCCGGTGTGATGAAGCTTGTGGCGGTGTTGCTGCTCACACGTGCAATGGCACAACAAACCGCAAGGAGCGCTTTTGGGAGAGGGCAAAGGGAAAGCGACTTGGCATTGCTTCGCCCCTTGCCCTCAGACCCTGCCTTTGGCTCTCCAAGGGTCTCTCCCAGAACCAAGTGCTGGTGGAGCTCAACCAGAGAAGTGGCCCGCAGGCTTTCAGGAGGAAAGTTGAGGCTGAGAGGAGCCAGGGCAGGGGGAGAGAAGGCAATGGGGAAGTGATCAGTCCAGTGCCACCCCAGCGCTCTTCTTTCCTCAGAAATGGAGTCTTGGAAATGGCAGCCCCAGGCAGGGTTGCTCGGGCAAGTCAGTGGAATGGCTCGGGAGGTCGCTTTGCACCTGGGACATTGGAAGGAGTCCTGCAAGGAGACAATGACGATGCCCAGAGAGACAGAAAGACAGATAGAGTGAAGTTCATTGAAGATGCTCCCTCTCTGGCCCACACAATGCTCACCCCTGGGGATGAATCAGACACTTTGCTGGAGAAACCGTCCTGCACCAGCCCAGGCTTTCTAAATCTGTCACTCCCCAGATTGTCCCCCTCGCAAAGCCTACCTGATGCAAATGCTGCCTCCAGCCACCGCTTCATCGTGGTGAAACTCCTCTTTGAAAGGACGATCTACAGGTGGGGGGGGGAGATTTCCTGCACATCATCTTTTCAAAGAGGAGCCCTTCAACACACACACATCCAAAAATGCTCCTTCCATGGCTTCAGAGCCTCCAGTCTTACAATCCTGTGCAGAGAAGGCAGAAGTTTGCTCTGAAGCTGCGGCAGAGCATTGCACAAGGAGACCTCCGCAGTAATATTTCATTTGCTGGAGGCAGTGGGTAGAGTGGCACCCACGAGACAGCTGTTCCGTGGATGGAATTGCCTGCTGCATCCGTCACCATTAGGTAAGGAGGGTGCTAGGCACCTGGGGTGCTTTATTTGGTCTCCTGCCGCTTTTGCAGCCACAAAAACCACCATGCTTGCTAAAGGAGGCGGCCTGAGCAGCACCCACAAAGCAGCTGTTTCGTGGATGGTGGGATAGCCTGCTGCAACCCTTCAGGAAGCTGGAGCAAGGGGCCGCTTGCCCCTGCCTTAATATTGGTACATGGGGAGAGAAATAAGACCCCCATGAAAAGAAGCCCCAGCCATTTTTTCGGGGGTCATCTTTAATGATCAAGTAATTTTATGGGCGGGGGAGGAAAGGGGGGAAAGAGAATAAAAAGTTTAAGATTTGAAAAAACAACCCCAAAAAAGAATAGTTTGAAAAATAAGTATAATACTAGAAAGCAACAGAAGAGGGGATTACAGAAGAGAGAATTAGAAGTAGAGAGACAAGGGGGTAAAAAGGGGAGGGAGAAGAAGAGAGGGAAGAAGGAAAGGAAAAGAAGATATAAAGGACAGAAACAAGATATAGAGAAACAGGGAAAAGATAGAAGAATTAAAAGTATAAGCCTGTTCAGAGATAATGGGTGAAAACTTAATTGTAAAAGGTACAATTAAGTACCTTAAGGTAACTTAAGGTACCTTATGTACCTGCAAAGGTACATAAGATAGTATTGTTATATTACAAATAGAAATAATTTTAGAAAATATGATTAAAATGATGGATAAAATATTTATCGTAATCTAGTGGAATGTTTATTAATAAATGAAATAAAGTGAATGAGAGAATTAAATTAGGAAAGGATGGGAACATTTTATTTTTTATTAATGATTTATAAAATGTAAGTGAAGAGAAATATGGGGGGAAAAAGAATTAATTATTGAAAGTTTATAAGTGTTCCCAAGGAAGTTTGATATTTAATTGAAAAGAAATGTTAAAGATGTTAAGATTTTCATGAATATTAATGATAGAATTGAATTGGAATGGAATGTTTTATTTACATATATATATATATATAATCTTTTTAAAAGAATATAGTGTGTATTTTAAGAATGTACCAAGCAGAATTCAATTGGACGTTATGTATTATATTGAATGTTATAATCTTAAAGGTATACATTGAAGCTTAAAT
This sequence comes from Pseudonaja textilis, assembly GCF_900518735.1. Next base: position 5,993,091 of record NW_020769376.1, read on the forward strand.
AAGAGTTGAATGGATAAAATTAAAAGATGTAAAGGTGTCATATTCCAATTAGTAACTACAGGGGAAATTTGTTTAATGAGAAAAGATAATATGAAATTGAAACAGGACAGATAAAAGTATAAATATAATGATTTGAATTGAGATGAGATAATCAAACAAAGTTGAGAAAATTAAAAGAGGGGAAAAACTATGTAGAAAATGTAAAACAGTAATAAGATATGGAATAGAATACAAAAATGAGCATGAAATTGAGTTTGTGTCTATATGAAGAAGTGTAACCCGGGACCATGCTATTTTCAAAAAAAAAAGATGTTTTATTTGTATTTTTTTTTGTGAAAACCCAAATAAAATTTTCAAAAAAAAGAAAGAAAACAAGCCGAACCACCAACCTCACCCTGAGTTTGCATATCCTAGCAAATTTGCATATTTCTTTACTTTTTTCCTAGCAAATTTGCATATTTCTTCACTTTTTTTCTTAGCAAGGTTGTCAAGGAGGATCTAAAAGTCTTGCTTCAACTTTATATGAATCATAGCATACCATGCTGTAAATTATAATGCACTGTGATATATTGGTTTAGAACTATATCTATTTGATTACAGAGAGTCAGGTTCAAGTTTGCTCTCAGCCATGGAAGCTCTTCAGGCGACTTGAAGCAGTCACTTTCTCTCTTTCATCCCAATCTAGCTCACACAACAGTTTTTATGGGGGAAAATTTATTTATTTATTTGATTTGTCAATCGCTTACAAGATAATAGGTATAAATATAAACATAGTTATGAATACATGAGATGGATATGTATGAGAATAATAAAAAGAAACAATAGGACAGGGACGGTAAGCACGATTGGTGCACTTATGCATGCCCTCTACAGACCTCTTAGGAAAAGGGTGAGGTCAATAGTAGACAGTCTAAGGTTAAAGTTTTTGGGATTTGGGAAAGAAACCACAGAGTCAGGTAGAGTATTCCAAACATTGCCCACTCTGTTGCTGAAATCGTATTTTCTGCAATCAAGTTTGGTGTGGTTAACCTTGAGTTTGTATCTATTGTGTGCTCTTGTATTGTTATGATTGAAGCTGAAGTATTCATTTGCAGGTAGGACATTGCAATGTATGGTTTTATATACTATATTTAGATCGGACTGAAGGCAGTGTAGTTCTAGGTTTTCTAGGTCTAGAGTTTCAAGTCTGGTGGCATAAGGTATTCTGCAATGAGTAGAGGAGCGGAGAACTCTTCTTGAAATATTTCTGGATTTTCTCAACTGTATTAATATCAGATACATGAAATGGGTTCCAGACTGATGAGCTGTATTCAAGTATAGGTCTAGCAAATGTTTTGTATGCTCTCGTTAGTAGTGTGATATTACCAGAGAAAAAGCTACGTAGGATTAGATTAACTACTCTTCATGTCTTTTTGGCTATGTAGTCACAGTGGGCTCTAGCACTTAGATCATTAGAGATGAGTACTCCAAGGTCCTTGACAGAGGTCTTGACTATTCAGCTTGTATTTTATTTTCTGATTTTTTTTTTGCCAATATGTAAGACAGAGCATTTATTTGTTGAGATTTGAAGTTGCCATTTGATTGACCATTCTGATACATAGTCAAGGTCCTTTTGGAGGGTAGTAGTATTGTCTGTGGTGTTGAATAGCTTTGCAACATCAGCGAAGAGAACACAGTTGCTCTTAATATGATCACAGAGGTCATTTATGTAGAGTATGAAGAGAGTTGGTCCTAGAACACTGCCTTGGGGGACACCACTATTGACAGGTACAGAATTTGATAGGACGCTCCCAATTTTGACCATTTGTTGTCTGTTTGACAGGAATGCTTCTATCCAGTTATGCAGTTGTCCAGAGATACCATAGGATTTTATTTTTAGGAGTAGTTTGTCATGTACCACTGAATCACAGGCTTTACAGAAGTCTATGTAGATTGTGTCTATTGCTTTGCCCTGATCAAGTTGTGTACTCCATATGTTTTTGCAGTGAAAGATTTGCAGATTACAGGATAGTTTTTTTCTGAAACCAAACTGTTTATTAGAGAGTAGGTTGTTTGTCTCTAAGTGGAGGATAATGGATTGGTTAATAATTGATTCCATGACTTTACAGGTGACGCAGCATAAGGAGATTGGTCTGTAATTTTCAATTAGGCTGGGGTCTCCCTTTTTGAAGATGGGTGTCATGCCCCTGGTGGAGACTGACTCTGAGGAAGAGGAGGAACAGCCAACAGGGAGTGGGAGTGTGGCTCCAGAGGTGGTGGAGGAGGCTGGGGAAGGGCAGAGGCCATCTGAACAGTCAGAGGAGGATCCAGGCCCATCCCCTATACATCCTAGATCACGGAGGGAGGAGAGGATCAGGGAAAAGCGAGGTCTACTCAAGAGATTACCATGATCCTCCTCATGGCTTGCAGGTGGGAGCTATGTATATAAATTTGCAATTGCGCAGTTAGAATTTGCAGGAGTCAATTTAGTGTTCACCTTGAAAGAGGTTTATCTTTGCTGGCGTTCTTCCCATGGACTTTTCTCGGTTATTTTCCTGGAGTTTATGATTAGTTATCTTGGCTTGCTTCGGAACTCTCATCAATGGGGTTTGTTTTGGTTTTCTGTTTGCCTCATTATTTACTTTTGTGACTTTAAACTGTGCCTAATAAATCAGTGAAGTTAAGTTGAAGGCCTTACCGGACTTTAATATATGTTTTGGGGTTGGGGTTATTTTATCACAATGGGGATGACCCCAGCCTAATTGAAAATTACAGACCAAATTGGAAGAGGAAGTGATAGAGACATCATGTTGAGCTCCTGACAGAAAGGCAGGATACACATTTAATAATTCAAGTGAATATGATGGCCAAATCTGAAAAACTTATTCTCACTTACTGAATCCAAAGTTTATACAGTTGTTAGGAGGGCAACATATTTAAAAATGGCCATTAAATGGAAAATTTTAAACTGCTAACAGCTATGGTGGAAAAAATGGAGGGGGAGGGAATTATTTATTTACTTAAATGATTTATAGAGCAACACATTCACAGCAATTATTCTGAACAGCATACAAAAATTAAAACCTTTGTAACAATATAACCCCATGGTGTATTGGTTAAATAATAACCCTCCATACAAAATGCAGATCACCATCAAAGATCACTGAACTACCTGGCCCAAATGCATATTGGAATTGTGCAAGATGAATTCAGCATGTTTAAATGTATTCTACTTAGCCTAATTTCATTTATTCTAATTGTTCATAGGTTTCATTGTTGCTGTACTAATATTATAAAGCACCTCAAATAATTTATTTTAACTAGATCATCTTATGATTTAGTATATACTTTCTGTATGCAAAGTGGACAGTTTCTGGTCAACTAAAATTGCTCATCTTCATATAGTGGATTAGTTTGATTTGGCATGTGCGTTAAATTATTCCACTTGTTAATTAGAATATTATTGGAATAATTTGGAGCAGAATTAAGAAATATTTATTCTTATTCTGTTTCTGATTAATTGATAGAATAAAAATAAATATTTCTGAACTTTGCTCCAAATTGTTCTAATAATGTTCTAATTAACAAGTGGAAAAATAGCCGTAAATGGATCTTTATTCTATCACTGGTATTCCTTATAAAGAGTACAATTTTAACACTACAATTTTATCCTAAGAACAGTACATGCTTGCTTTTCTTACCTGTTCAACAAGTAGTAATGGAGTATTTTATTTTACTGCTCTTTCTTCTTGTACTTTCAATTCTTTATCACTTTCTGCATTGGACTTAAGAAATAAACAAGAAAATAAAAAAATACAGATTGAAGATATTCAGAAACAAAGTGAGAGATAACCAAGAAAGTCTTACAAAATTACCTCCTGAAATATTTATAAATATTTAACACCTCAAATACCATATATTCATGTTAAGAAGGTACCTAATTTTTATTTCTCCTAAGCATTCATTTTGGAATATTTGAGAAAAAACTGATATGTGGGCTTGGATTTGGGGGACAATGACACAAAGTGACTCCTTTGATTATATAACTCTGCCTATGGGCAAAAAATATTTTGAGATAAATAATCAAATATCTGAGTAAATGAGACACAGTTGAAAAACCAAGATAGTATTGTGTATTAAAAGGAAAAATGTCTGCATCTATTTTAGAAATAAAATAGGTGTTAGCAAACTTTTCATGATATATTGATCACATTAATTTATTTAATTTTAACCTCAGGGGGATGGCGGTATTGCTTTAGAGACTAATACATGTTACTCAGAAAAAAACACAAACCTATTACAAAAACCTGTCCAATCCAACACCCTTTAAGGCAGTGACAATGGTACTGAGCAATTGATTTCATAGAAAACATGAAGAAAACATGCAGTTTTCATAGAAAACTGGAAAAAATGCAGACACTTTGAAAAGAAGTATTATCAAATGTCCCTTTAAAATAGCATCACCAAGTGCTTCTATGACAGGTAGAAAAATACCCTAAACCTCCCTAGGAAAAAAAGGTAAGTTTTGGTGATAGGAGATTCAATTCTCAACACCAGCCAGTAGTGGTATTCTACCGGTTCACAACTATTCGGTAGAACCATTTGTTAATTTTCTGAGAGTGTGGAGAACCGGTTGTTGGAAGAAATCTCCTTTTGTTTTTTCCTACTTTACAGGGCTAATCCTGTAAGGAAGGCATGAAGGAAACATTCTGGGGTAGTTTCTAGTCTAATCTTTATTGCCCTGCTTATAGAAACTGCCTCTCCATTAACCCTTATTACATTCTTGGCAGTACGCCTAGACCTTGCTGTCACCTCCAGAGCCGGAGGTTTTTTCTTTTCTTTTCTGGTACTTCGTTGGGGCTTGATTTTCTTAAAGGGGAAGGATTGTTTTAAACTTTTTACACTGCTGTTGGGAGGAAATACATCCCTGTTGGAATGCTTCCAGCCAGGATGCAACGATAAGCACTTTGAAGAAATAATTGAATAATGAAGCAGAGCTGCTGGAAAGAAGCTTTTAATGACAAGGAACCAAGATGAGTGACATTCAGCAAGGCTTCTTGGCTTGTTAGAAAGATTGACATTCAAACGCAAGTTTACATACCCTTTCTGAGTTTTGGTTTAAAACTGGTTTTTGGTGAAGTTTAATTCTGTGCTTGATGACGTTTAATACTGTGTTTATTGATGGGATAATTTTCCCTATTCAGCTTTGTTTGGAAGGAAAAAGAATAATCTCTGTTCCCGAAAAGAAACTAGGTTGAGAAATCTGGCTAGTTCCTGTGTCTATTTGTTCTGGTAATTGGTTTAATAAGCAACAGCTACTGTGTTTGCTCTTTTGCTACATTCTAGCACTAATTGCTTTCTTTGTTATTAAGCTTATCTCAAGTGTTTACACTTGAGCTTGCCTAGGGTGTGAACTCTGGCAATGACCCAGACAAGGCTTGTGTTTTAGTTTTAAAAGCATTTAAACTGTTGTGATTTAATTATTTGTATTGTGTTTGAATTTTTTCCTGCCTCATGGTTTCTTTTTCTATCTGGGGAGGGGGTCTTCCTTCACTGCTTTAGTGGTTCCTAGCACTGTCCTTTTGGGGGTGTACTTCCAAGAGGTGGGATATAAGCTTGGCATTGATTTTTTAACTGCCTTTCTGGGGGGCATGTGATCTGGATGATTTCCTTAGGATATCTTTTGAGGTGAGTGAGCCCAGCTGGTATCTTTAAGTGGTACAATGGATCTAAGGATTGCTTCTCCTGGGTGTGCTCTTTCTGGACAGCTTAAATGACCTCTCTGCAAAAGGGTTTCACTTTATGAGCAAGAGTTGGCTGCTGATAGTTATCATTGCATTTTGATTTATTCTTCAAGGTGCTCTGGCACCCTGCCTGATTTGTAACTCGGGCTTGCAGGTCTTTTTAATCTAATAATGGGTATTTGGAGCAGCTTTTTGAAAGCAAAGAAGCTTTTTGTATTTTTGTACAGGTAATTCTTGACTTACAACGGTTCATTTAATGACCATTCAAAGTTACAATGGCACTGAAAAAAAGTGACTTATGACCGTTTTTCACACTTATGACCCTTGCAGCACCCCCATGGTCACAAGAGGCCAGGCAAGAAGCACCCCTCAATGTGAGTGATGTCAAGTTGGTGATGCCCACCTAGTCACATGACCACCCAGTCACGCCTACTCAGCTGGTCATTAGGGCAGAGAACAGGTTGTTAAATTATTTGAATCGTACCACTGGAACCAGCTGTCTGAAGACCAGACACTCAATCCAAAGAGATATGTTGTCTCCCTGGAGCTAAAATCAAAGATGTGGCTAAGAACCTAACCAAAATAATAAAACCCAAAGATTACTACCCTTTTCTACTACACGTAGAGACAAATGACATGAAAATGGACCTGAAAACAATATTGAGTGATTAAGAGCAGCTAGCCAAGAAAGTTAAGGAGTTAGGTGCACAAGTAGTTTTTTCATCTGTACTGCCAAAGGAAGGTTGAATAAAAGATTCTAGAAGTGAACCACTGGCTAAACGATTGGTATTGCCAAAATAACTTCGGATTCCTGGACCATGGTCTGCACTACCTCCACGATGGGCTTCTGGAAAGGGATGGGCTGCACATCACAAAAACTGGGAAGAATGTTTTCAGAAAACAACTGGCTCAACATATCAGGAGGGCTTTAAACTAAAATTGAGGGCGGAGGGTGTCCAAACTTTAGGGTTTTCAGGACCTAATTCTAAGCAAAAACCCCTAGAAAACAAATCAAATAATGAGGTAAGAAGGGATGGGAAGGAAGAGAAACTCAACCATCAAATAGGAGACACAGGAAGCATACCCAGAGTTAGACATAAAGATCTCAAATGCCTGTGTACAAATGCGCAAAGTTTGGAGAACAAACAAGTGAACTTGAATTATTAAGACATGAAGGTAGATATGATATAGTTGGAATCACTGAAATATGGTGGGATAAAATCCAATTACTGGAACATAGTAATAGAAGGATACAAACTGTTCAAAAAACCCAAGCCCCATAAAAGAGGAGATGGATTTGCACTCTATATAAAAGACATTGCTACAAAAATGTACGAATCCAAAGACAAAAATCTCCTAGAATACATATGGGTCAATATAAAAGAAAAAACAAATGACATTGCCATAGGTGTATACTACAGACCACCCAACCAAGTAGAAAAAATAGATGTACTTTTTGGTAACCAATTCACAAATATATGTAGGAAACACACTATAATAGTAATGGGGGAAGACTAATTCTGCACCAAGTGAGAAATCGAGTAGGTTCCTGACCAACCAAGGTGACAACTTCGTTGCCCAAAAGGTAGAGGATGGAACTAGAGGGACAACCACACTGGACTTAATTCTCATGAAAAGAGAAGAAGTGATAGAAGGAATTGAAACTACAGAAACCTTGGGTGAGAGTGACCATGTCATAATAGAATTCAACATAATGCAAACACAATCAATAGACCACAATGATACCAGAGTCTTAGATTTTAAAAGAGATGATTTTAACAAACTTAAGAGAGAATCTGGGAAAGATTCCTTGGATGAAATTCCTAAAGGAGAAAACAACTCAAGAAGCTTGGAAAACTCTGAAAAATATGATCATAAAGGCCCGGACCAGCACAATACCACTGAAAAAATAAAAACAAGCAATTTAAGAAGAAACCAGCATGGCTGCACAAAGATCTTTCTGATAAACTGAAAGTACAAAAAATGGACACATAACTAAGGTAGAATATCAGCAGATAGCCAGAATCTGCAAAGACAAAATCAGGAAAGCAAAGGCTCAGAATGAACAAAGACTTGAACAAAATAAAAATAAAGTTTAGATAAAGCAATAAAAAAAGTTTCTTTCAACATATAAATAGCAAGGAAAAAAATCAATGAAACAGTTGCTTACTTGCCATCTTTTCTCTAAAGGCAGCAGAGAGAAAGCAGAGCTGCTTAATTCATTCACAAAAAAGAAACTATAGTCCAACCTACCAAAAACATAACTGTAAAAGACAGACCAGAAATAAAAATTAAAATAAACAAAAAAATAGTAAGAAAACATCTGTCTGATCTTGATGAATACAAATCACTGGGACCTGACTGATTATATCCCAGATTTCTAAAGGAGCTGGTAGATGTCATATCTCAGGACCACTGTACCACATCTTTCAAAAATCCTGGAACACTAGGGTACTTCCAGAGGACTTGGAAAAGAGCTGATGGGGTTCCCTTCTTCTTCAAAAAAAAAAAGGGTGGTGGTGGTGATGGAACCAGACTCAGGAAGTTACAGATCAACCAGCCTAACATCAATGGTTTTTTCTTCGTCCTGATTGGTACAGGAATAGGCTTCTGGCACAGCAATAGGCTAGCCCCAAATTTAAAACTGAAATGACTGTAAAAGCCTGACTCACAGACGAACACAATACAGAAGCCTGATGATGGCAGATGAGATTCTGCTGAAACATTGCTACAACTTTAAAAGCACAACTACAATGACATTGGAAAATATCCAAACAAAGCTGAATACCATACATGTAAGTACCCGCGAAAACTTAAGAAAATATATATATGTTTTCTGAGGTTATATATATATATATATTTGTTTTCTTAAGTTTTCGCGGGTACTTACATGTATGGCATTCAGCTTTGTTATATAAAAATATATTGAATGTAAACATGCACTATTTTTATATGTGATTTCGCAATGTAAGACAGTTGTGGGTTAGGAGGATTGTACCATGTTCAATGTTTTTAATGTTTTTGTTTGTGTTTGTTTAATAAACATATAGAAATGAGTAAAGTAATAAATCAGCACAGGTTTGTTAAAAACAGATCATGCCAAACCAATCTTACTTCATTCTTTCATATAGTGACTAAATCAGTAGACCAGAGAAATGCTGTGGACGTAGTATATTTAAAGATTTCAGCAAGGCATTTGACAAAGTAGATTACAACCTACTTCTTGGTAAACTAGAAAAAAGTGGGATAGATAGCATCACCATCAGATGAATTTGTAACTGGTTGACAAACCATATTCAACAAGTAGTCCTTAATGGTATTACATCTACATGGAGGGAAGTGAGCAGTGGAGAATAATAAGGTTCCGTCTAAGGCCCAGTACTCTTCAATATCTTCACAGATGAGGGTATAGAAGGGAAACTCATCAAATTTGCAGATGATACTAAGCTGGCAGGAATAACCAACACCCTAGGGTCTGCTGCTTGAGTGGGGAGTTGAACTAGATGACCTACAAGGTTCTTTCCAACTCTATTATTCTGTTATATATTGGCAATCATAAACTTTATGTTGTCCCCTTCTGGCTTAGAGAGACTAGCGAGACAAAAATTTAAATATTTATCTTTCTACTAAGATTTATCTCAAATTGTAATGATCAACTAAGACAGAGGGAATAAAGTTCATGTTCTATAGTTGTTATAATATACAACTGCCATTTGGTATATCCAGCATAGGCAATGGAAGGGAGTTGTAGTCCAAAATACATTGAAATTATCTAGAAGTTTATCTTTACCCTAAAGTATAATTTGTTTGTTTGTTAAATTTATTTGCTGCCCATCTCACCATGGGGCTATTCTGGGAGGCTTACAATAAAATGGAAAAAATGTAAACACAACATTTTTATGTTATGCAAAGGAACAAAATAATAAAAACAAACAATGGAAGCACAATAATATGAAGTTTAAAAAGATGGGAAGAGAGGGAGCAGGTAACAGAGCGGGGAGGGGGGGTCAGTTAATTACTTTGATAGCCACCTTCAGTGATGTACTCCCCTAATGCAGCAGTCCTTTCTGTCTTGGTAGGCCAGTGGGCAGGGGGAGTCAGACAGGATAGTTCTGTGTGACAAGCAACGAGCATGTGAGTGCCCACCAGTGGTGGGATTCAATTTTTTTTTACTACTGGTTCTGTGGGAGTGGCTTGGTGAGCATGGCAGGGGAAGGATACTGTAAAATCTCCAGTCAGAGATAGTATTTGTCAGTTCTCCGAACTATTCAACATTTTCCATACTGGTTCTCCAGAATTGGTCAGAACCTACTGAATACCACTTTTGGTGCCCACCACTCACAAAATGGAGCTGTATGTGAACACAGGCTCGCTCACCATTCATGTGGCCTGGTTCCAAGCAGGCCGGAGTTCAATTTTGGGCAAGACCAAGGGTTTGGGGGCCCCTCCCCAAATGGATCTCCAGACCAAATGGCAGAGCAAGGTCTTCAGGCCTTTCCTAATTATTACTGAAGTTTGTGGAACCAGCATATGATAGCTTGTGTTTATCCATAGCATTTATAACTACAATACAATATAAGGACAAATCAGCAGAAATGAAGAAGTACATGCCAAATCAAAACAAAAAAGCCAAGAACCACCAAAACAAACTCATCAGGAAAGAAACATTTCAGATACCATACCTTGCTACTTCCTTTTGCAGACTTTTTCTTTTTTGAACTATCTTTCCAAAGAGATTCTAGGCGTATATATGCTTGTAGACTCCAGTCATATAGGCGAAAGCCAGTTACCTTTCAAAAATCAGTGATATGATGATAGTCATCTTAAGAGGTATACTTTGGCTTTATCAGTTTCAATAAATAGTACATTTCTAAGTTTAAGTAAGTAGTATAGCAAATCATGACACAAGAAATAACTGCTACTTTATTCAACTTATACTAAAATACTTTGATCATATACAAACACTGGTATTCCTATTATACAACATTTTCAATTTCTCCAGTGCCACCATAAAAGTGAATTTATAGGTCAGCCACAAGTATTGCTCAGTATGACTTTGTTATAATATAAAGTATATAGTTGACATTTATTTGGAAAAGGCAACACAAAACAAAAAAAAAAGCATCTGATTTTCTTACCACTTTTGAAATAAACTGTAAGTAGAAATCTTGCTTTAAATTACTGCTTACAGAAACAAACAGAAATTCCTGTGCCTATTTTACATAGCAACATCTTGCACTTAACCCCGTATTGACAGGAAGTATTTCCAGAAAGCTTTTAAGGGGCCGCAAATCTGTATAGAGAGGGCAATTTTTTTTCTGCTTGTGTAAACATCCTTAAATTTCCACGCTATGATTCAATAGAGAACAAATTATAGAGTTACAAAATGTGAACCGATGTAGCTAAAACTATGATTTTGAAAAGTGTGAGACTTGACAGAAACAAATGAAAACATTTTTCTCTGAGAACATTTACAGTTTAAAAACTGAAATTCTGAATTTCAGCTGCAAAAGCAGGTATGCATTAGTTCTGTGCATTTATTAACAGAACAGAAAACTCCCACCCTAAACAACTTCATCTACCATCATTTCACATTATATTATACTTTCAGGACTCATTTAATAGATGTCAAGAATGATTCGCTCTTTCACCTAGTTACTTCTTTGCTCTCAGCTTGCCTACAATTGGGAGGGGGGTAGTTGGAATGTCTGCAGTGGGAATGGAATGCCAAGACTGTCTGCAGATCCCGAGACCCTGCTGCCAACCCCAAGATCATGCTGCGCAGGTGTTTGAACGATACAGGCCGTTCTCATAACAAAAGGAGCTGATTTAATTGGACAACACAATGAACTAAAGGGGATGGCCAAAGGGGAAAAGCAAGTTTAATTCTGTGGGCTTTTGCATGGGAAACTCAGCTGGTTTCATTTCTTCTGTGCCAATGTAGTGCATTCAATAAAGTTTTACTTTTTGGGAAGAATAATGTCCTAGGAGTTCTTTTTTTTTGGGGGGGGGGGTGTTTGCTAGCTGGACAGCTAACAATAGATAGCTTTGTTGGTTCAGTATTTACCATGTTTCCCTGAAAATAAGACCCAGTCTTATACTTTTTTTTGCCTCCAAAAGAGGCACCAGGTCTTATTTTGGGGGGGATGTCTTCCACTGTTTCACCTCAGGGCGGCATTGACAGCCCTGCCCAGCAGAAGCCCATGTGGTCGCTGCTGGCCCACTTCAGGAAAGTCTTCTGCAGTCAAGAAACAAGTTTTGACAGTGCCTCTGATGGTGAAAACGGAGGCCATGGGGTGCTGCATACGTCAACCTGGAGCTCTTTTATGGACTGCAAAACAGAGACGGGGGCAATGTACGTAGTGGCAGAAGAAGTGGGCCGGCAAGGTGAGATCCGGCTGCAACTGTTTGAAGATAAAGCAGTTCCACCATCTCCATCACCATCCTAGCTTGATTTTTACCTGTGTGCCTCACCCCACCCTGTGCAACTAGGTATAATGGAGTGGGCAGGGTCTTAATTGAGGGTAGGGCTTATGTTGGGTGCACATGCAAAAATCAAGCTAAGGCTTATTTTCAGGATAGGTATTGTTTTCAGGGAAGCACAGTATCATTGGAAAATATTGCACTGTCTCAAATTATATTCAAGAAAGGATGGCTATACAGTTCTAATATACTTTTTTAGCTGCAACTGGTTAAGTAGACACACTTTATAAAATAAAACAAAGAAATAAAAAAGCTGTCTTCAACATTACTAAGAAGAGGAAAACGTAACTGACAAGAAAGGAAACTACCGGAATCCACAAATTTTTTTCATAAGAGGCTCCACAGAAAAAATAGTGATATTAAGTATGTGCTAATGAGAACATTTTGTCTCCTGGATTATTCATTAAGGAATTAGAATTAGACTTGCAAATCCCTAAGATCTCCCTAACTGATATACCAGGATAAATAAAAAATCATGATGGACTGGGACTAAGTAGACTCAACTATATTTGTATGTGTATGCATCCAGACATATTAACTCATGTCTATATTTACACTGTATATACCCAACACTTTGGACTAAATCTATTATTTAAGTAAAATTACAAGATTACAAGAAATGTACGAGTACATAAATAAGAAAGATGATTTTAATAATTACCTTGGCAACAGCAACTGTTTGCTGTGGATAGTAGACAGCAGTACCAATCCCCATGAAGCTTATTGGATACACCAATCTTTTAATTTTGGAACCTATTCCATAGAAGAAATGTTACTTCTGATGTGTGATATACTGAATAAGATGAAATTAAAAGGGCTTACTTAGAGTACAGCATACAATGTCAGGGAAATCTACAAATGCTACACACAATGCAATCCTGATAGCCTAAATTGCTAGTTCATTCTGTTTAGTGCTTGCGTGCCTATCCTTGGTGCACCACAAGGGACAAACTATTTTACACTAGCTGACTAGCAGTGTTCAGGTTGCTGACTCTTCCAGACTCCTCTGCTGATCTCACCTCGCCTTATGTTGTGTTGTCTCACATCCGGCTAGGTCCAGAGCTGGCTTCCCCTCACCTCACACACAAACATAGCTAGGTTTTTCCTGTCGAAGTGGTATCCATTTATCTACTTGCAATATTGCATGCTTTCAAATTGCTGGGTGGGTAGGATCTGGGGAGTGAGCGATGGGAGCTCATTCTGTCTAACACAGATGGGCTCGAACCGTGTGCAGACCATTTCTGCCCAACAGTTCCACTGTCATTAAGCCACTGCACCATGTCCCCAAAAGGGTAGATTCTCAGCCTGACAAATTACTTTAGCAATAAGTAGGCAGGGAAAAGTATATAAAATGATGACAATTCGATATAAAGATATAGGAAAAGTGAAGTGAAGAGCAAAGGAATACTAAACACTGTAGCAAGATGATGCAAGCCTGGCTTTGATCATTGAAAGACCCTACCCACATATTCTTACTTTATAATTCAATCTCCAAATTCTAAAATGTCTGAAAAAGTACATATTGTCTGGCCAAATAGATAGATTCAACAAATGATAAAGACTTGCTCTGGTAATTAAATACTGTTTATAAATAACTAGTGTTTATACTGTGTCAGGTTATTCATTTATCCTATCTATCCTGGAAGGATCTCTGATTAATAGCAGAGATAAGGTTTAGTCAGGATTTTTTTCTACCTCTACTTCATCTACTAGAGACTGAGAACTTATACCATATACAAAACATACCTTATAGCTATGATCTTTGACTTATGAATTCAGCAATAATATGAAGACAATGCTTATTTGTGATGTCTGTCATACATACATACATATA
>NW_020769376.1:6007140-6039684 GCF_900518735.1 Pseudonaja textilis
AACATACATACATACATACATATATATATTCTGAGGTTTTTGTGGGTATTTGTATGTGGATCTTTGGTTATTCAGGTTTTCTCCCGCGTAAAATTGGAAGTATCTAGGCGACGTTTTGATGAAGTCTCATTCATCATCTTCAGGCTTGTGTCTTCGGCTTTGTGCTTCTCAGAGTAATGTGAGCTTGCAGCTGCTTCTTCCTTTTAACTGCTAGTGGGGGGTGACTTGATGTGTTCTGATTGGGTGGGGGTGTGTTCTGATTGGTTGGGGTTTTGGCTGTGTTCTGATTGGTTGGGGGGTTGGCTGTGTTTTGATTGGCTGGGGGTGTGTTCTGTTCAGGTGGGGGCTTGGTTGTACTCAGGTTAATCTTAGTTGCCGGGGGATTTGAGCTGGTGAGCTGCGATCCTGTTGTTTGGCTTCACGTGGTTATGAACACATCTGACTACCAAACCAAGTTAACCAACCTACTCCAAGACCCCACATACAAACCCCTAAACACAGACCCCACCACCTACCTAGAAAAAACCACCAGATCCAAAATAAAAGCCTCCCCCATCAGCGAAGAAATCCAGCAAACAATCATACCCAGAGAGAAATCATCCAGATGCCCTAAGCTTTATGGTCTCCCCAAGATACACAAAGAAGGAACCCCACTTAGACCAATAGTCAGCTCCATAGGCTCACCTCTACAAAACCTAGCCAAATTTCTCGCCAAACAACTACAGCCCTATGCAGAATCCATCAACTCACACGTAAGAAACTCATTCCAGTTCATTGAGATCATAAAGAAACAAAACTTACAGCCCAGCGACTTACTAGTGAGCTTCGATGTCATATCCCTCTTCACCCACGCGCCTATAAAAGAAGCCTTGACATCCACCCAAAACAAATACAACCTCCCCAAGCACAACCTAGATCTGACCAACCACTGCCCATCCAATACATAGTTCACCTATAATGGACAAAAATACAAACAAATAGAAGGAGCACCCATGGGATCACCCCTCTCACCTGTCATCGCAAACCTCTACATGGAACACTTTGAAACACAAGCTCTAGAAAAATATGATCACAAACCCAAACTCTGGCTCAGATACGTAGATGACACCTTCATAATCTGGCCACACGGGAAAGAAAAACTGAACAACTTCCTCACACACCTCAACAGCCTACACCCCAAAATACAATTCACCATGGAAACAGAAGCTAACAATCAACTTCCCTTCCTAGATGTCTTACTATACAAAAAATCCAATGGCTCCCTAGGACACACCATCTATCAGAAGAAAACACATACAAACCGCTATCAACACGCACTCTCACACCACCACCCAGCACAGATCAATTCCGTAGCCGAGACACTAATCTCCAGAACAAAATGTTTAGCCGACAAACACCTAAAAACCGAGCTACACACTCTCACTAACGTACTAACAGCCAATGGATTCCACAGAAAGATTACCCACTTAATCCAAAAAGAAACCCCAACCAAAATCCAAGACAGAGAACAAGAGAACAGCAAAGCCCTCCTCCCATATATAAAAGGCACAACAGACAAAATCAGCAAGATCCTCCAAAAACACAACTTTAAAACAGCATTCTGCACAAACAGAAAAATATCCACCATCCTAAGAAACCCTAAAGACAAAGACACAACCCTAAAGACACAACCAAGCCCCCACCTGAACAAAACACCCCCCAGCCAATCAAAACACAGCCAACCCCCCCAACCAATCAGAACACAGCCAAACCCCCAACCAATCAGAACACACCCCCACCCAATCAGAACACAGCAAAGCCCCCCCCATCAGGTCACACCCCCCACTAGCAGTTAAAAGGAAGAAGCAACTGCAAGCTCACATTACTCTGAGAAGCACAAAGCCGAAGACACAAGCCTGAAGATGATGAATGAGACTTCATCGAAACGTCGCCTAGATACTTCCAATTTTACGCGGGAGAAAACCCAAATAACCAAAGATAGATAGATAGATAGACAGACAGACAGACAGACAGACAGATATAATGGCTTTAAAAGAGGATCATGATTTATGTAATGTCATTCTGTACAAGAATATGTATGTTCTCACTGTATAAAAATGAGTCATTAAATGCATAATCATCATGTTCTTTAATGGAATTTACTTTTGAATTAGTTGGTACAATTGTTGGTTTGTAATAAGTATTTTTACACCTGTGTTATACATGGTCCTCTTGTCTGAAGCATGTTCAGCTTATTCCAAATAAATTCTAATGCTGATGTATTGAATTTTTTATTTTGAGTTTAATGATGGTAACACTCTGGTTGAGCATCACAGTAACAATTAATTGTACATCGCAGTTTAAATTCTACCTTGCTTAAAGAAAAAAACGACACCAAAATTTGAAGAAACATTGAAAACATACCTCTTGCCAAGAATAATCCAACAATACCAGCAAAACTTATAACACCAAGCCTTGGATAAAATCCTGGAGGTGGAGCTTTGATGATTTCATAACTCTCTTTAAAAAAAACAGTATTACATTACAACTGATACCTATTTACTAGAGTATTTAAATAGTATTCTGGAGTATTAAATTATTATTTGTATATTTCCATTATAAATAGCTAGTTACAAAATTAGAAATACATTTGATATATTGGTATCTAATATAATAAATATTGTTAGTTAGAAAGATATTTGCACGGTGTCCTTGTGACAATCTTGCTGGTAAGTTAGACTAAGAAACAATGATTGACTAGGAAGTATCAATCAACTTTTATGTTTAGTTGGGATTTGAATCAGGTATACCTGCCATAATCAAATATTAACAATTGGTCTTCTGTTTTCACTGTTCTTTACTGTTGCTATTGTTCACAGGTAATTAGCATATCAAGATCAATTTTCCAGGTCAGCATTAAATTTGAAATGTAATTGTATCATATTTCTTTTCTTTATTATTTATAAAGCTGTTCTCTTTGAAATTTTTTTAAAAATATAATTTAAATGTTATTTATTTATTTATTTTGCATTCAGATAAAGACATTTAAAATTTTGATCAAGTTTTAGACTTTTTACTAGATTGACATACTTTATCATACAAATAAATACAGTATATTATACATTACTTTCCTGAAATCCCTTTCTCTTCAGTCTGTTCTGTGAGAGGAGGAAGGATAAGAAATAGGACATTGCTTACAGAAATTGTGTGCTTTTTAAAAAACTGCACTCTCTCAGAGTGGCGAGATTGGAGAGGAAAGCATTTAAAGAGAGTAAGGTAGTTGCATAGTGTGCCCGTTTTAGGCTGTCAGTGCAATTTACTGCTTTTGATGTTTGGAAGCTTAATCTCTTGTAAACCTTTCCTCATCAATCTCCCCACTTTTGAAGGAGAAAATAATACAGATCAGGCATAGGATAATGCATATTGCCTATAATGGCAATCATGGATTAAGGGACACTGTAAAGGTCATAAATTGACTTAAATTGGCTATAAAATTATTTTTTCAGCCGTTATAATTTTGAACGGTTGCTGAATAAGTAATTGATAAGCAAGGACTATCTGTGTTTGCTGAAATGTATGAAAGCGCCTGTAGAGTACTAACTTCTCTGTTAAAACAGTTGCAAATGGTAACTGAAGAAATGGATGTTCAGCAAGGACTACCTACATCATGGAATTCATAAGAGTTGTTCCTTATTCCTCACCTCCAACCGTCATGTTATTAAAGTAGCCTAAACATATTTTTGCTCAAAAAGTAACTTAATGAAATTATCTGAAAGGATGTTATGGCCTGTTATAATTAGGCAACAGGAAAATACATGCCAGGGAATGTTAAAAGAAGAGAGAGAGAGAAAGAGAGGTATTGGGTTCTGGAACTGTTCAAGTAGACATTAAATAGCATTTATTAAAGATACTTTGGTTGGGATTTCTAAACAGAGCACAGGGCTTGTACTCTGGATCCCAAATGGTATTTTCAACTGTATAAACATTAACTTACTTTCACTATGAATGCCTATATCTAAACCGAATCTAGATATTTGAAGTCTATTTATATAAAATATCTTCCAAATAATCTTTTTAAGTGTCCTTCTACTGTTGTCAGAAGGGTGTATATGACCTTATTCATAAAACAATCATAGGCAGTGGGAATGTAAGCAGATAATGAATAATGAAGTTACAGTACAATATGTACAGTAACACAAGAACATAACAGTGTATTGTAATATTTCCACAATGCGTATAGTTTAATTTCTGGAAACATGCTCTCACCTTTAACATACTCACAGGCCTTTTCTACCTTAGGCATAGCTTTCCCAGTACAGTCCTAAAGGGGGAAAAGTTGAAACAACTATTAGTATACTAAAAGATTGCAGCATTTCTTCCAAAGCAATTTAAGTATGAGATATTCCTTGGTCTTCCCAGTGTAAACCATAGGCCCTGGCATTTTTAACCCAACCCTGATTAAATTTGTGAGATCAGACAAGATTGGCTATCACCAAAATAACTGCGTTGACAAAGCAATAATACTGAAATTATTGTGTTTACAGTTTAGATTGCAAAAGAAGTAGATTCTACTCATATAATTTGTGCAATAAAAGCTACATGCTTATACAAATTATTCAGTTATTGGGATGGTAACAAAATTAAATGCTGTACCTGAACCCAAGCTGCATATGGCTTCAAAGAATGCCGCAGATGAGAAATAGTTTGTTCCAGTTGTGACTCTGGATCTTCCACATACTTTGATTTTGGTGATGGACTGGTATAGAGTGAAAGCTGTAAATACCAGTAAATACAGTTATTACTTATGTTCTAATAAGTGTTTATTGGGGCTTCTCCACATGGGAAATTCTTCTACATTAACCAGAATGAGGCAGCACTGCAACACACCTTCATAAAAAAGAAAAACGTATTGGCGAAAATGTATAAGGATAGATCTGCTAAATATTGGAAATGTAATCAAACACCCGGTTCATATTACCATATATGGTGGACATGTCCATACGCTAAAAATATTGGATGAAAATACATACCTGGTGGGAAAAAAATGATAAAACAGCATATAGACATGAAACCAGAAATATTCTTATTGGGCATTCTACCAGAAAAATAAGATAATATTATATATATACTATATACTTGTATTTTAAGTGTATTAACTGAAGCTTGAATTGTATATGCTCAACAATGGAAGTGTGATGTGATCCCGACAGATGGGGAATGTAATTATGAAAATACTAGAATGTACAGAAATGGATAGACTAACACTTATTATTAAGGACAAAGAAGAAACTAAATACTTTTTGACATGGGACATTTTATCGATTGTTAGACAATAAAAACAGAAGTTAGAAAGAAAGGGACATAAAAAGAATAAATGTTAAAATGAAAATTTGTTAAAATGGACAAAAAAAATGTTGTTACTACAGTATTAATATTATTGTGATTAATTTTATTGTGAACATTTTGATTGTGATCACCTAAAAACAACTGTACAATCAGACAACACACTTTGATTGAAATGGATTTTTTTATATTAATAAAACAAATAAAACTTGAAAAAATAAAATAAATAAGAATAATTTCATTAGAAGAGAAGAATTATAAATTATGAATCTACATACTGAAATCATTTAGAGAAAAGATAGACTCATACCTCATCAATTTTTAGTAGGTTCTTTTCGGATGATTTATTCTCAGCAGAATCAGCATATACATGTACAGCAAGCAAGCTTAAGGTAGCAGGTGTACCAATCAACTGCCTTATCTAAGTATAATAAAAATGGAAATATTTCATATCTACCAATGGAATTGAATAGATACATATTTTTGCAATTCAAACATGAATTTAAGCAAAATTATTGTCAAGCGTCTACACAGTTTTAGTAAAGTACAAACTTAAAGATACATATAAATCCACAAAAGTATATTTTTGAGTCTCAATAAGTCTGTTCCTTGTATCTCCTGTACTTGATGTGTACTACCATATTTCACCAAAAATAAGATACGGTTTTATTTTCTTTTGGGCTTGAAAATAAGCACTCGGGCTCATTTTCGGGAAGGTCTTTTTTTTTTAAGTGCAGGAGGCAGCAAGTGCGGGGGCGAACAGGAGTGGGAGAACAGCTGCTGTTGGCCCCACCCTCTCCGTCCCACTGTTTGCTTGTCCATGGCTGAAATGGGCCAAGCTCTCGGCATGCCTTGGTCTCCACCTGCCCTGCCTGCTGGCCCAGCTGCTGCTGGGAAACTTCTTGGCCATGGCACCTCACAGGGGCTCTTTGCCCTCCTGGCAGGGTGGGTGGAGATCGGGGTGGCTTGAGATCGGGGTGGCTTGAGAACTTGACCCTGATTGAGGCTGCCGGCAAGTAGACAATGGGACAGAGAGGGCAGGGCCAGCAGTAGTTAGGGCATGTTTCTGGGGTGGGTCTTATTTTCAGGGAAACACGGTATGTCAGATATGTAAATTTCTATTTAAGATAGTTGAAACCTGTGTTATTGGAAGAAAACATTCTACAGGAGCCAGGAGCTTAAAACAAAGCACTGGGCTGATTGTGGGGGAAAGCCAATGACATTTTTCAAAAAGAGATGTAAACATGTTTTTGAAAAGAATTCATTCTCTTGATCAAATTACAAGGTCAGGTTTTTATGATCAATTAGTATTTGTTTTGGACACCATGACCTAATTCTAGAAACAAGGGAGTGGCGTATGTTTCTTGTACAGCAAGGTTTACTTTTATTCAAATGGTTCGTCAAGTATAACTCTCCTTTTGGAAGTTCAATGCTTCTACAACTCCCTCAAAAATAGCAGAAGCTTAAAACAAACTCAAAACTTGAATGCAAACAACTAAGTCCTAGTATTTCTTGCCATTAACATGTAGAGTTCAAAACTCAAAAACAATCACATAACAAACAGATCTGTGCAGATCCTTGTGCAATAAACACAGGATGGTTTCAAAGCAGCCACAGTGAGCTTTCAAGGGAATGCAGTTACTCTGTAAGATGTTGTATTTGGGTGTTAATCAGCAAAAGCAATAGTGATTTGCCATAGCTACAAATCATACAATTTGGAAGGGAAGGTATATGTTCTTCCAGAATAAAAGAAGGTAAGTCTATTTTAAAAAATAAAATTGCTTATGTCAACTCCCAGTCCGCCAGCCGGCCTGGAGCTGCCATTCGGGCGGGGGAGGAATGGCATGGGACACATACACATGGCTGCTGATGGCCACACCAGGCTGTCTTTCAGGCAGAAGAGGAGCTGCCAGCTGGGATGCCCACATCAGTTGCACGCCTGCCTACCTTACATCTGGCATGCCGCAGGGATCGTACAGAATGCCTGCTGCATCCATGGAGCCAGTGGACAGCCAGCGGAGGCACAGACTTTGAATACAGCTGATTTGTGGCAGAACAGCTAATTATCGGTGTGTGCAGGTGCAGGGAGCTGGACGTGCTGGCCCAGGATGAGCAGCTGGGATGCTTCAGGAACACAAAGAGCGTATTGGCAGTGAGTGATAGGTGCGAAAGGGAAGGGTGGAACTGCAGGGCGGGCCTAGAGCACAATATAAGGGATGGAGGAGTAAACCATGGTAGCACTGACTTTGATAACTTTGTTGTTGGTCACTCTGTGACAGGTTCACATTTACAAGATAAAGGTTACCACACTGAACTATGTTGCTGGACTTTCTTGACATGGGACACTGCAATGACTTTCTTGACATGGGACACCAGAACATGACGGGAAGTCAGTGCTACCTTTATTTTTAATTCACCCCAGCTAGTACCTCTTCCCATGGAGGGGGAGCTGTAAGAGATGGCAGAGGAAACAGAGGCCGGGGCAGAGGCTGCAGTACGAGAGGAACCATCCACCTTGGAAGCCCTGACAGCAACACAAGACGCCCCTGCCCTGGATGTGTGTCCCAAGGAGCGGGCTGGCTCAGGTATTCCAACTGTCAACCAGGAGTCATATACATCCATGAGGGATGCAGGTCAGAGGGATGTTCCAGCAAGGGAGTGGTGGAAGAGTTTGTCGGTGACTGCAGGTGCTGGGGAGTCATTGCCCACATTGATCCTGTCTGGCAGCCATTTAATGAAGTGGCAGGAAAGGCACCTGACTGAGGATGATGAAGGGGAGTGGAGCTACTCCACTGCACTTGGCAGCCAAACCATGGACTGGTTGAGGGAGAGGTTTGGAGAGGTCAGTTTTTGGGACATTGGGTCCTGGTATAGTGGGGACCAGGGGGAAGAGGCTCAGCTGGCCTGGTGCCATCACTATCAAACCAACAACCAACAGTTCCTTCTGGGCATTTCCACTTAGCCAGCCTGAAGTTGCAACTGGAGGCAGATCAAGGGCCCGCTAGGAAGCCCATGAGGGGATCAGAGCCTGTCTCCACTATTGGACATCCAAGTTACTACCTAGGGGGGAGTGGTCATCAGTGGGTACCTGCCAGTGTTGCCAGCCCCCCCGGCACATGCTTGGCCGGAGGGTATCGGCCAAGAGAAAGGCGTCCAGCAATTGTGGGGCCCACCAGCACTGAGAGTAATATTTGACGGACCTCCTGAAAACAAAGCACATAGCTGGGAAGCCTCGGCTGGGTCACCCATTAAAATGAACAATGGCAAGTCAGCAAGCCTTTGAAAACCTGAAGATGTTGTTTGCTAGAGAGCCGATACTGAGACATCCAGTTCCCACAAAACCTTTCATGGTGCAGGATGATTCCAGCAATGTGGCTGTGGGGGCTGTTCTCTTACAAACCAACAAGGGGGGCAAACTACAACACCTACACCTCTTGCAAACTTACTGAAACTGAACGAAGATGTGCTATATGGGAGAAAGAGACATTCACAGTCTGGTGGGCCCTTATGACATGGAGGCATCTCTTAGAGGACGGTGAGGTTCTATTCGAGGTGTGGACTGATCATAAAAACCTTGAGGCCCGGGAGGGTGAGGCTGACGCTGACGCTGCAGCATTATGACATGCCTCTCAGAGAGCTCTGTGGGGATCGTCGATATCCAGCTGTTAGAGGGGTCCTAAAAGACCTAAATCGCCTCAGAGGAGTGATGATTGTAGAGGGCACACTCCATTGATTGCAGGGAGCCTGAAAACTTCCTGATCGATCTGGAGAAGGCTCTCCAATCTGACAGGAAAGAAGACGGCTATTGTGAGCCATTCTGAAGCTGGGGCAGTCACTGGTAAGAAAGTGAAAGCTGTGTTATCAGACTGAGTGTGATACTTTTGAATTGAATATTTAAGAACAAATAGAAGAGCCCTCTGGAATGTAATTAAGGGGAAATGAGACCTAAAGGAGGTGGGATTGTTTTTTCTTTCTTTCACCCCCAGAAGAAAAGCTGCAAGGAGAATTGTTAAGAGTCATAATTAGAACAGGAAATGGCTTAAAGGAGTTTGTTGAAAGAATCTATTTAAGAAGCTGGACTGGGTATTTCAAAAAGAATATAACACCAACTTTGACCTTCTGGATAACATAAAAGACTATATGGAACTTTTTAAAAAATATATTTAAACATTTTATTATCTTACTTTACAATTTGAAAACTTTTACTGGATATACAGTATACAAAAGAGAAAGAAGGGAGAAGCAGAGCAACAGTGTCACCTAATGGCAGAAGTGAAAATTGAAGGGGAAAATATTCTGACTGATAAACATAACCTTGCAGCATGAGAATAAAATGATAAGAGGCTGTTTCGACTGAAGAATTAAAATAGAAAGCGGAACACTGAGACTGCTTTTTTTTTTAAAAAAAAGTGTAGCTCTCGGGAATTTAAATGAAAGCAAACAGACAAGGACAACAGAAGCTGAGTATTGTCCTTCTCCTTTGTTTTTTTTCTTGCTCTGTGGATTCTCCCTTTGGACATAAACCTGCTGGTGGTGGAACTCTTGGGCGTGGTGGGCCTACTTCGATTACAAATTATTGCTATATTAATTATTTTCCTATGACTAAATGGATTAGGGTTTGAAGAACCCAAAGAAAAGAAAAAGCTCTAAAGAGTGATAAAACCTGGTTTTAGATTATAACTTTCTGGGACAACAAAGGAAATATTTTTTAACTGTTGGGGACTATAAATACTTAAATATTTTAAAATGGAGAAAACACCAACACCATCCTCAGCATCTTCTTTGGCAGCCTCCAGCCCTGCAGGCCAAAGAACCTTGAATGCCCTACTTCAGCAAGAAAAAGCAAATGTGCAAAAGCAGAATTGAAAGCCATGATACAAACGCTTCATGAGGACATGAAAGAATGGAGAAAATGGAAGAGAAAATAGAGAAAGTAGAAGGGAAAATATATACCAACAAATAATGGCCAAAAATGAACTATGTATACAAAAAGTAGAAGAGAGAGGCAAATCAACAGAAAAAAGTGGGATAACTTGACTATAAATTGACACAAGCAGATAGGAGCAAAGAAAGTGTTAGAGATGAACAAGGCAGATTTTTATTTGAAATTTCAAAATATGGAAGAAGAAAAGGAAGAAAACCTAGCACAGATAATGGCAGAGTTGTCGGCAGGGGCTTTGGAGGTAACCAAGGAAATTTTTTGACAGAGATGGACGAAGTGTTTAGAGTGCATACTAGATATGCAATGAGAAATAGGCTCTCCATAGAGGTTCATGTGAGATTTACGAAAAAAAAAAGCACTAAAAACAGAGATTACACAGAGAGTGAGAGATGGTCCCTTAAAATATAATGGAAAAATGATAATGGTCCTAAAACAAATTCCGAGTAGAGTTAGAGATTTAAGGAAGGAGTATCAGTTTTCTCCTATCTCTCTCATTTGAGGAAGAAGGGGTCCTGGCCTTTGCAAATGCTAAATAAACAAGCTTTTATCATTCCTGGTCTTCTGTTGCTTTTTCAATTATTATCACACTACATAATCTAACTTAGAGTCATGGAATTTCCTGATCATCTCCCAACCAAGTATTAATGAAGAATGATCTTGTTTAACACCTGTGGCCAGAGAAAATCAGGCAAAGCCACCTCTGAAAAGTCAGTTATTACTGTATTTTCCCCAAAATAAGACCCACCCGAAAAACAAGCCCTAGCCTGATTTTTTTGGGTGGGCCTAATATAAGTCCTACACATAAAATAAGCCAGGGGAATGGTCGTGGCCAGCATGAGAGATGGTAAGAACACGGGGGCTGATGGTGTCTGGCAGCAGCGACAGCCTGCCGGCACCTTGCACAAGGTAAATACTGATAACTCGGAGTGTGGAGGCAGAGGCAGCAGGTGGAGAAGAAAGGAAATCCAGACATTCTGCATGGCAGCCTAACTCACAGGGGCTCGCAGGAGGCTTGAGTGGCAGCACTAGCAGCAGGTGGAGACAGAGGCATGGGGGATGGAAAGGCAGGCAATCCCGACACCCTGTGAGGGTTTGTCTGGTGTAGCTGCAAGCAAGCCAAGAGACAGTGGGACTGAATGGGTGGCGCATTGGGATTGCCTCTGCCCAGCAACAGCTGGGCCAGCAGACAGAGTGGGTGGAGGCCAAGGCATGCCGAGAGCTTGGCCCATTGCAGCCATGGGCAAGCAGAGGGCAGGGCCAGCAATAGCTTGCTCTCACTAACATTGGCCTCCGCACTCGCCCCCTCCTGCACTTAAAAAAAATAAGGCCTCACTGAAAATAAGACCAAGTGCTTATTTTCAAGCCCAAAAGAAAATAAGACCGGCTCTTATTTTTGGGAAAACACAGTATTAATTTATTACAGGTAACCAGATTCCCTTAGTGAATGTTCGAAGTTACACGATAAGCGCCCCCTAGCACTTACAAACAAGTCTTGCAATTATGTATTTCAAGCACCATGGTAGTTGTTCCTTCTTATGAATGAATAGAATAGAATAATAGAGTTGGAAGGGACTTTGGAGGTCTTCTAGTCCAACACCCTGCCTAGGCAGGAAACCCTACACCACTTCAGACAAATGGCTATCCAACATCTTTTCAAAAACTTCCAGTGTTGGAGCATTCACAACTTCTGGAGGCAAGTTGTTCCACTGATTAATTGTTCTAACTGTCAGAACATTTCTCCTTAGTTCTAAGTTGCTTCTCTCCTTGATTAGTTTCCACCCATTGCTTCTCATCCTCCCCTCAGGTGCTTTGGAGAATAGCTTGACTCCCTCTTCTTTGTGGCAGCCCCTGAGATATTGGAACAGTTATCATTTCTCCTCTAGTCCTTCTTTTCATTAAACTAGACATACCCAGTTCCTGCAACTGTTCTTCATGAATGATTGCAGAGGCTCTGTAACATTTGCCCCTCCTATTCTCCACCCCCCCCAGCTGGATCCTCAAATGCACTCTGCCTGTGGAAACTCAATTAACTTGCAAAGATCTCTAATCTGTTGTGCTTTCTTTGCCTGCATCATTGCTTCAGGCTTTCGGTGCATTCTCAGAGAACAGAGGCCTAATGTACCATGAGATCATGCAAGATCAGTAGCGCAAGATCTCACGCTATTGAACTCGTGTGATCTCACACTTTAGGCGTCTATTCTCTGAATTAAGGCCTGGATGTTTGCAAATAGCCTGAAACCTTCCCTCTGTTTGCCATTTCCTTGCCGAAGCCTGCAGGGAGATTGCATTCCTGTAGGCTTTGGTAACCCTTTGCAAAAAGCTTTTGTTGGCACCAGCGGAGCTTGGGAGGTGCGGGCATGTCCCTCTGAAGCTGTTCCTACTGGCAAAGGCTTTTTCAAAAGTGCCATCAAAGCCTAAAGGAACAGAATCCTCAAGCGCTTTGCTGACAAGAAAGGAGGCCTGGAGGGCCACATGCATAGCCTCCCAAACCTCCTTTCTCACAGAGATCTGCTTGATGAGGCCTCCAGTGGTGAAAAAAGAGGCCCAGAAGGTTGTGCACCTCCTTTTTTGTCACCGGAGGCTTGTCAAATGGATCTCCAGTGAGAAAGGAGCAAGCAGGCAAAGAAACAGGCTGCAGAGGAGACAGATCTTTATAAGGTAAGTCACCCAATGAGACAGGATTGGGGGGTAAACAATTGTGGGGAGCCCAGAGGAGGGAGAATGAGGTAGCTGTGGCTCAGGGTAAGCCTTGGGTGGTCTGAAATAGGTGGCCTGATCCATCACTAGCCCCCCCATCTCCTTCCCCACCCCGATACCTCATGTGTACTTAACAAGCCACATATTTGATTATCGAATGTGTGGACAAAAGCAGGGAGTGATCTTGTTTAAGGTAAGAGATTCGCTCCCATGAATCCTTGGGTTACAAATGGAATGGGCAAGCTCAATTACATTTGTAACTTGAGGACTACCTGTACTAGAAATGTTCCTTTCTTTTTGAATTACTATTCTCTGCCTGTGGGGCTAATTAGACAGAATGTGTATTATAGATAAAGAGCAAAATTATAGAGACAACTTTTTGTTTTCAAATAGAAGGGTTGGGCAATACTTTATTAGAACTCTAATTATTTAAATTGGAGTTAGGAAAAAAGTATCAATAAAAACAATTCTGGGATTACATGAGACCACGTAGCCTAGAAGACACTATAGTAAGAGAACATTTATTCTGCAAGGTTTGCAGAGTGATTCAATGTTTTTCTAAAAGTTATAAGAACATTTATCATTGATAATTAGTATGTGAGGAGAATAGTAAACACTGAGGAAGGAAAGGCAGTTAGGAGGCAACAGAAGGTGGGTATGTCGATTTGGATTAATGTACTATGATGTACTATGAAGATGGAGAAATGAAGACAAAGAGGCCTGAGGAGACTGAGAAAATACTGGGGAAAGTTATGTTCATTATATTCATTTAGGCTGAACTGGCAGTGTAGAACAGCAACATCCTATGCAGGGAAGCAATAGAGGCAACAAAAGAGAAGCAATGGTTATCAATGAAGGCTTTTGTGTTGCCACATGCAAGCCACTAGAGAAAGCTATGTAGTATAGACACCAGGATTGAAAGTTGATTTGCAGGAGGAATAGCATATAGTAATGTGTTATGACTCCCCTTCAAAATTCAAACGAACAAAACAGAAAGCAGCTGTTTCACAATTAAATCAAACGGAAAGAAGTCTTACAAGATAACGGCTGGCAGAAACCACAGCATAAATCTTTACTCTGTCCGGCAAACCAGTCCTGGCAATAAATCTCCAGTCTCAGAGCTTCTTGCTGTAACGTCCTCACTCAAATAGTCATTTTGTTCCTGGCAAAATGTACCAGCCCAGCTGTGTCCTTTTATACTCATTGTGGCAATGTGCTAATTTACTGACTCGCTCTCCTCATTCGCTCCAGCTGATTTTGCCTTCTCAACCGTCTTCTATTTTTTACATTTAACCACAAATTTTCCAAGTTCTCATCTCCACTAGAAGACTCTCTCAAAACTTCCCTGTCAGCCATTCCCAGCTGTTGATCAGATAAAGAACCAGAGGAGGTCAAAGGTCCTGACAATTCTAATACATCAGGTCTGTCGTCCTTTGTCACGTCCATCTCCTCATCCTGGTTATCAGTCCAATCACTAAGCCATGCCGGCTCATATTTTTCTGCCATGTCCTCCTCACTTGAACTCATATCAGTCACAGGAGCTGAATCCAAGCCCGGAGCCACAACACTATCCCTCACCGCAGGGCCCTTCCCCCGGGTCTGACGATCCGGATGCGGTTTCGAAGGGAAACGTTCATGAAAGTCCTGAATGATGTCTGGAGCATGAACTGCAGACGCATCCGTCCATGAGCAAATTTCCAAGTCATGCACTCTCCGCCTGACTAAATACTGGAAAACGACCCTTGAGCCAACGTGAATCAGTAACGCTGACCACCGTGTCATCAACCTCCGCCTCCTCACGGGGCAATGATGGGGAAGTCGTACCAGCTGGAGCACGCAGAGGACAGTCCGGGGAGTCAGGAACCAAAAGAGAGCGATGGAATACAGGGTGAATACGCATGGAGCGCGGTAAGGTGAGCCGGTATGCCACAGGGTTGATAACCGCCTCAATCGGAAATGGACTGATGAATTTCCTAATTGGACGATCGATCCAATTTCCTAATTGGACGATCGATCCGAAGGTGTTTCGTGGACAACCACACCTTGTCACCCCCAGCGAACGGAGGCGGTGCTCAACGTGACCGGTCCGCAAACCGTTTATAGTCCTCTTTCGCTCGTTCAAGTTGTTGCCTTACTAAATGGTGGACCGCTTGTAGTTCCTCCAGAAAATCTTGTGTCTCAGGAACCGGTGAATCCATCCAAATTAATGGGAAGAAGCGCGGATGATAACCTACATTCGCGAAAAATGGCGTTACCCGAGTGGAGGTGTGCTGCGAGTTATTAAAAGCGAATTCTGCCAATGGGAGGTATTTCACCCAATCGCTTTGTCACTGATTAACAAAACACCTCAAATATTGGGTAAGAATGCCAATCACCTTCTCAGTCCCGCCATCAGTTTCCGGATGGTGCGCTGACGCTAAACACACCTGAACTTGTAGCGCTGCCATTAACTGTTTCCAAAACTGCGCAGTAAACTGAACCCCACGATCAGAAACCACTCTATCTGGCAGTCCATGCAGACGAAAGATATGCTGTAAAAATAGCTGAGCCGTAGTGCGGGATGAAGGTAATCTCCGACAGGGAATGAAATGAGCCATTTTAGTCAGCATATCAACTACCACGAGCACCGTCGTGTAGCCCGATGAGGATGGTAAATGCGTGAGAAAGTCCATGGAGATCGCTCCCCATGGTCTGCCCGGAGTTGGCAATGGTTGGAGGAGTCCAGGGGGCGCACCCGACGCCGCTTTCGCTTGCCTACACTGAACGCAAGAAGCGACATAAGAGAACACATCGTGACGAACCCGAGGCCACCAAAAAGTCCGGGTGACCAAATGCAAGTTTTTATAAAATCCAAAATGGCCAGCAGCGGGGTTATCATGACATTGTGTCATGATGAGAGCTCTCAACGACCTGGTAGGTACGTATAATAAACCCCGATGTCGGAGCAAGTCCTCTTCAATGGACCATGGAGAATCAGGTCTGACGTCCCCCCGTCTCTGCTGCGTCCACGCATCCAATCGTTGCGCCTCTCATATGCGAGCCCGCAAGTCTACTGGATCTTGCAGTACGGCCAAGGATTCTGGTGGTAGCACCGTTCGTAGAGGAAGAGGATCCTCGGGACTGATATACTCGGGCTTCCGAGACAACGCGTCTGCACTCCGATTCTGTCCACTCAGAACATAAGTAATGGAGAAATTGAACCTGGCAAAAAACAACGACCACTGAATCTGGCGTTGGTTCAATTTCTTAGCTGTGGTCAAATGTTCCAAGTTTCGGTGATCTGTCCGAACCTCTATCTTGTGCCGAGCCCCCTCTAAATGATGTCTCCAGGTCTCAAAAGCAGCCTTAATGGCCAACAACCCCTTTTCCCAGATGGTGTAGTTGCGCTCTGAAGCTGTGAGCTTCCTAGAATAGTATGCGCATGGGAAAAGAGGCGCGCCATCCTTCGAAGCTTGTAACAGTACCGCTCCGATAGCGACATAAGAGGCATCTGTCTCGACCACAAATGGAAGATTCGGATCAGGATGCCTCAATATCGGCTCGGCTACAAACGCTTTCTTTAAAATGTCAAAAGCCTGTTGTTGCGGGCCCCCACACACAAACGGGACCTTCTTACGGAGGAGCTGAGTTATGGGGTCCATTACTTTAGCAAAGTCCGGGATAAAAGTCCGATAGTAGTTGGGGGATCCCAAAAGACGTTGGACGTCCTTGACTCGATGAGGGGCTTCCCAACTACACAATGCCTCAACCTTTTTAGGGTCCATAGCAATGCCCTCGGGAGAAATGATGTGCCCTAAAAACTCTATCGACGACTGAAAAAAGAAACTTCTCCAGTTTCGCATAGAGCTTATGCTCCCGGAGACGCTGCAGCACTTGACGGACCTGATGAAGGTGGTGATCCCTGGACCGAGAGTAGATTAAAATATCACCCAGATACACCACGACAAACCGATCCAGCATGTCCCGAAAAATGTTGTTCATCAAATGCTGGAATACAGCGGGAGCGTTGGTTAGACCAAATGGCATGACGGTGTACTCGAAATGACCATAACGAGTGCCAAACGCTGTCTTCCACTCATCCCCCTTGCGCATCCGAACCAGGTTGTAAGCCCCATGCAGATCGAGTTTAGTGAAGATAGTAGCCTCCCGCAACCGCTCCATCAATTCCGGAATGAGCGGTAAGGGATAGCTATTCCTCACGGTGATAGAGTTTAGTTGTCTATAATCACAACAGAGATGCAGTTCTCCCGACTTCTTCTTAACAAAAAGAACGGGAGCCGAAAAGGGATGACGAGGGTCGAATAAATCCCCGAGCTAAGTTTTTATCCAACCAACTCGGGCTCCGACATGGAGTATAATCTCCCCTTTGGCAATGGAGCGTCCGGTATCAGGTCCACGGGACAATCATAAGCACGATGTGGGGGTAATCGGTCTGCCTCCTGTTCGCTGAAAACATCGGAGAAGTCCGACAGCTCCGAAGGAATTGAGACAGCAGGAGCGGCGATATCTTGGCCAGCGCAAACATGCCTCAGGTGGTCCACACATTGTAGGCTTGGAAAAGAAATGGCATTCTGCGACCAAGCCACCAACGGCTCGTGCAAACGCAACCAGGACATTCCGAGCACCAAAGGGAGATGGAGGTTCGAGGTGACATAAAAACTTATCGCCTCCTCATGATCCCCAATAAGCATACGCACTGGCTGAGTAGCGCAGCGAATGGGTCCCGACTTGAATTCACGCCCATCTACGGTTTCCACCTTAATGGGTGGATTCACAGGAATCAAAGGAATTCCAAAATGTTTAACAAAAGCACAGTCCATAAAGCTGGTTGTAGCCCCTGAATCCACCAGCGCAATGGCAGGAATTCCTTCCTTCTGGGACTGTAAGAAGATACAAGTGTCCAAAAGTAAATGCCGAGGAGGACCAGGATTTACTTCGGCAATTTGGGATGGGAGTGGAGGATGCGCCCGACCTAGGGTTTCCCTGAGGTCGGGCCTACCCCATTTCCCGACGGGCCAGGAGTGGTTTCAGACACAGGTCTGCGAGTCCTTCTCTGAATGCAGGAATTTGCAAAATGTCCTGGACCCCCGCAATAAAGGCACAAGCCTTCCTGGAACCTTCTCGAACGTTCTCGCACCGTTAAGCGAGGGCAGAGTGCGCCTAACTCCATCGGCTCCTCAGCATTAACCGTGGGTTGGAAAAACTCTCGGTGGCGTGAGTTGTGCACGAGAAAATGAAGATGGTTCCATAATGAGCCGTTTGCGTCCACGTTGCTGTAAACGAGCTTCAATTCGTAAGCACTGAACTATCAATGCATCCAAAGTTAAAGCCCGCTCTGCATGGACCAGCTCATCTTTGATGGCATCAGACAAGCCTTCCTGGAATGCAGCCATATGAGCCGGTTCGTTCCAGTTAGAGTCCATACACATCAAAGGAAATTCTGCAACATATTCCTGCAGGGAACGTTTCCCCTGATTAATGTCCCGTAACCATCTGTCCACAGTTTGTATCTTAATTGGGTTCTCAAACATCACTCTCATTTGTTGGAGAAAACCCTGTAAATTATTCAACAACGGGCTATCTTGAACCAACAAGGGAGTAGCCCAATTAGCAGCCTGCCTGGTTAATAAACTGATCATAAATCCTACTTTAGACCGGTCGGTTGGGAAGTCTTCAGGCCTCAGAGAGATAAACAATTGGCATTGACCCATAAATGCCGGGAACCTGTCCATTTGCCCAGAAAATTTCTCCAGCATGGATACTGGGCTTTTCCTCACAGGAGGGGCAGGGGGAACAGCAGCAGGGCTTGATAAGCTGGAAACATAATTCAGCAATTGTGACCTGATTCTGAAGCGTCACATTGCTTTGCAGTAGCTGATTAATTTGTTGTTGTTGCTGCTCTACCAAACGCTGCAATTGATTTGAATCCATCTTGCTTTAAAGATGGTTTGTTTGGGCCAGGAACAATAATGTTATGACTCCCCTTCAAAATTCAAACGAACAAAACAGAAAGCAGCCGTTTCACAATTAAATCAAACGGAAAGAAGTCTTACAAGATAACGGCTGGCAGAAACCACAACATAAATCTTTACTCTGTCCGGCAAACCAGTCCTGGCAATAAATCTCCAGTCTCAGAGCTTCTTGCTGTAACGTCCTCACTCAAATAGTCATTTTGTTCCTGGCAAAATGTACCAGCCCAGCTGTGTCCTTTTATACTCATTGAGGCAACGTGCTAATTTACTGACTCGCTCTCCTCATTCGCTCCAGCTGATTTTGCCTTCTCAACCGTCTTCTATTTTTTACATTTAACCACAAATTTTCCAAGTTCTCATCTCCACTAGAAGACTCTCTCAAAACTTCCCTGTCAGCCATTCCCGGCTGTTGATCAGATAAAGAACCAGAGGAGGTCAAAGGTCCTGACAATTCTAATACATCAGGTCTGTCGTCCTTTGTCACGTCCATCTCCTCATCCTGGTTATCAGTCCAATCACTAAGCCATGCCGGCTCATATTTTTCTGCCATGTCCTCCTCACTTGAACTCATATCAGTCACAGGAGCTGAATCCAAGCCTGGAGCCACAACAGTAATGTATGTGTGAGAATAACCTTGAGAGATAGGAGAAAGAGCCTAGACCACAGATAGACAATTAATTTTCTCAAGGGCCATATGAGAACCTGGGATTGTTGAGAGAGCCAAACCAATATTGCAGAGACCTAAACCAATGTATCCTGATCTGATGTCCTCAAACTCCATCACCTCAGGCTGCTCCAGGGAAGAGGTGAGTGTTTAGCCTCCCTAATTCTCCAGAATGTAAAGACAGGGAAGAGGGGGGAAGTGTTCTTAGATTTGCAAGAATCTGTTACATTATGATTGCTCTGGGGTGGGGTGGGAGTGAGGATTTTGCATTATGATTACTCATAAGTAACAACCAGCAAAAAGAGGAATGGAAAAATCCCTAATTGTAGATCAGTGTTTCTCAGTCTTGGCAAGTTTAAGATGAGCAAATTTTATGCTGCCTAGGGAATTCTGGCAATTAAAGTCCATGCACCTTAAAGTTGCCAAAGTTGAGATGGATGGATCTAGACTAGACTTTAGGATTTTCCATTCCTGTTTTATTTAGAGTTTGGTGAAATTAAATAAATCAGTTGTTGGTTTCCTTAAGAAATATTGATTAAAGCGATCTGTACCACTACTGGACTTTTTGTGAGAAACTGAAATTAAAAGTTGATCAGGGCCTTTGAGGATTAGATATGGGATTATGGAAATAATCAGGGTGGGATTCTACCGGTTCTGTCCAGTTCTATAGAACTAGATGTTAGGGCTCCCGGCAGTTCAGAGAACCAGTAAAATGGCCCCCTGCCTGGCCCTGCCCCACTCCACCTGCTTCTCTACTCCCTGCCCAGTCAGTCCCTATTGCACATGCACATCATCATGCGCATGCGCAACATGCTTACAGCCTGCTTTTGCCTGCCAGGCCAGCCATTGCTGCCTGCCTTTCGCTCCTAGGCAGCAGAGAAGCAGCCCGGTTGAATCGCGTTTCTCTCTGCTGCCCAGGAGCCATTTCCCGAAGGGAGAGGCTCTCCCAGCAAGAGCAGGTAAAAGAAGCAGCCCAGAGCTGATCTGCCTGCTCACAGGTAAGTCTGCCCTTCCCC
This sequence comes from Pseudonaja textilis, assembly GCF_900518735.1. The sequence goes on from NW_020769376.1 coordinate 6,027,754, forward strand.
CACTCTCCCTGAGGCTCCCCGGGCCTCACCCAGCCTACCTAGTTGTCCCCCACAACATCCCTGGGCCAGCTAAGCTGCCACGGATTGCTCTCCCAGCTCTCCTTACCATGTGGTAGGTGGCGGACCTGGGCGCCACCCATAAGTAGCACCGTCAAACAGGAGGCAGCCAGGTCTCTGCTGCCCATGGAGGTGCTTTGGGAGGGCTGGGGCGGGTGTATGGTTATGCTCATGGCCCTGCTTTAAGCACGTTGAGGTGCTTAAAGCAGCAGGGCCACTAGCACCCGCCACCTCAGCCATCAAACGGGAGGCAGCCAGGTCCGCTGCCTCTGTCACCCGCAGAGGTGCTTTGGGAGGGCTGGTGCGTGCGTGTGTGTGTGTGTGTGTGTGTGTGTGCTCATGGCCCTGTGTTAAGCACATGGAGGTTCTTAAAGCAGCAGGGCCATGAGCACCCGCCACCCCAGCCATCAAACTGGAGGCAGCCAGGTCCGCCACCTCTGCCACCCGCAGAGGTGCTTTAGGAGGGTTGGGGCGTGTGTGTGTGTGTGTGTGTGTGTGTTATACGTGGAATTTATACATGGAATTCTTAGCCTTCACCTTGGTGTTCCCCAGCGACCTACTCGGAGTGATGTTTCTTGCTGATGCTAGCGATGGTCAGGAAAACGACCTGACCATCGCTCCGAGTGGGTTGCTGTGGAAGACCAAGGTGAAGACTAAGAATTCCATGTATTGTCTCTCTTTGCATAGTCTAGAATAGAATAGAATACTTTATTGGCCAAGTGTGATTGGACACACAAGAAATTTGTCTTGGTGTAAATACTCTCAGTATACACATAGAAAAGGTACATTAATCAAGAATCATAACATACAACACTTAATCATAATCATAGGGTACAATCAACAATCAAATCATACTAGGAAACAGTCAAGTGGGAGGGGATGGGTGATAAGGAGTGGTGAGAAGATTAACAGTAATAGTAGTGTACACTTTGTAAATAGTTGAAGTGTTTAGGGAATTATTTGTTTAGCAGAGTGATGGCTTTCGGGAAAAAATCTGTTCTTCTGTCTAGTTGTTCTGGTGTGCAGTGCTCTAGGTCATAGGTGTAGGTGGAGCGTCGCATCCCACAAGTGCCAACAGAGCAGGGGAATGACGATGTGTGCAACTGGAGCCGGCTTTCAGGAGAAAAGTTTGTTTTGGTGGGATGCTGGCGCTCGAAGCGGCCCGCTCACCCCTCTCCTCTGCCATAGTCTGGCGCTCAGTGTGGGCGTAGAGAGCCGTCCCTACCCTCCCTCTTCCCAGGCTCCCTTCCCTGTTTCACCTGCCCGCTCTCCCTCGCGTCCTTTCTCCCCCCCGGCAATGGCTTCTTCGGGTTCAACTGGGGCCTGATCATGAACATTGCGAACAGCATCATCGGGGTTAGCGTGATGATGATGCCTTTCTGTTTCCAACAGGCATTAATGGTTATTATATAAAATATATAGGTTGAATATTCACCTTAGGAGCAGTAGCACGGCTTGCTTGTTATATTGCTCAAGGTTTATGTTTCATTGTTTAATTCTTATTTCATATTCTGTTTAAATTGAGTTATATTGTCTGCTCTTAGAACATCTATCCTGCATTACTGATATAAAAGAGGATAGCATATGTAAGAGTTCTCCTGATACATGAATTCCAAGGTTCATTATTTCTTTAATGCTTTCTCTCTTATATTGTCTGGTCATGTTTGTTATAACCTGGTGCTTAGACACCTGTTCATCTGTGTGACTTGTCTGACAGGCACAAAAATATAGAATTTGGGATTAAACTTTGTTTTATAAATTGAGAAATTACAAACTATTTCAATTCCTCGTTAAAGTAATCTTATATCTATATGAGAGTCATATAAATCCTGTTTCTTTTGTTCTATTTTTCCTCCCCCCCCCTCACCATTGCCAGGATGTTGAGAGCAGTGGTGGGATTCAAATTTTTTTACTACCGGTTCTGTGGGCATGGCTTATTTGGTGGGTGTGGCTTGGTGGTCATGTGATTGTGGGCGTGGGTTGGTGGTCATGTGACTGGGTGGGCGTGGCTTGGTGGCCATGTGACTGGGTAGACATGGCTTGGTGGTCATGTGACTGGGTGGCCGTGGCTTGGTGGTCATGTGACTGAGTGGGTGTGACCAACTTAATGTCACTCATGTTGAGGGCTGCCTCGCATGGCCCCTCCCTTCCCAGCCATTCCTTGTCACACCCAGCCTCAACTTATCTATAGTTCTGTAAAAATGTTGTTCATCTTTTTTTGACTTTATTATCTACATACTATAGATGTATTTTCATGGACCGCTGAAAGGAGGAAATGGCTCACATGCCTTGCCCAAGAATGCGATAGGTAATAGGCTTTCAAGGGGCTGCCAGAAAGAAAGGGGTGGGGATGTATTTTCCAAAGCACCAGACTGTAGAGTTGTAATTGCAGGAATGTTCCAATCTCGGATGGCAAACCTCAGATAAAGAATGTTTCCAAGCAAATACAACTCAGGTAAACAAAGTCACTAATCTATGGATAAAGGAGGATTAGAGAGAGAAAGTAAACATATGACTTTAACTAGAGATAATTAATTGTATGGATTACTGTGCTAAACAGTAACCAAAGTTAAACAGTAACCAAAGTTAACCAGTGATGGAGGATAACTAAAAATGTGTATAAATGCAAGACTAGACTCCAATAAAGATCATCATGATTCAGTTGTTCATGATCAAACAACTCGACTGCCTCGTCATTACAACAAGTGGCGCCCGAACAGGGACCCTCTTATTTCGTCCGGCAAGGATTTGGTGCACCTTCAACCCATTGTGGTTTCTTCAACCTTTTGGTTTCTGTAAGTATGGGGTCTTTGCTTTCTGAGGAACAAAGGAAGCATGTAGATGAATTAGGCTATTTGTTGAAGAAAAATAATACCGAGGTACCACAGAGAAATCTCTTAAGGCTGGTCCAGGAGATTGCAGCTCAGTGCCTATGGTACCCAGAAAAGGGGTCTTTAAAATTAACTGATTGGGAACGTATTGTGAAAACATTGCATACTGAACCTCGAGCAAAGATAGAAGTTTTGCATGTGTGGCATTTATGTAGGCATGCAATTGAAAAATTTGGTCACAATGAACTTTCTCTTTTAACGCCTCCACATTCACATTATACTAATGCTGTCATTTGTCCCCCTTCTTCACCTGAATATATGTCTTCAATTCCCTCAGCTCCTGCGATACAGTGCAAAAGCCTCCTGACTCTATTGTTAGTCTTCTTTTCAGAAAACGGTAGAGACTTGTAAAAGGGATGCCTCTGTCTCAGGAACAGAACTTGCCGAATTACTGTCTGTTTGTCCAGTACAATATCGTCCTGGTCAGGGACCACAGCTTGGACTGCAAGTAGCAGAATGGGAGGGTCTGCCTTATCAGATCTTAAGAGAGTTAAAAGGCAGTTACAGACTATGGGATTAGTGGTAATTTTACAAGAGGACTTGTAGAAGGAATAAAAAATGGTTATACAATGATCCCTGAAGATTGGAAGCAAATATTTTGCACGATTTTAACATCCATGCAATATGTGGTTTGGGAGAGTGAATATATGAGACATGCTCAAGATGCTGCTTTAGGAGGGGGAGGAGCATATACAGTTGAGCAGCTATTTGGTTCTGGACCATTTGGTACAATTCCTATTCAAGTTGTTCTTCCTCCAGCTACATTAACTATTGTTTCTGAATGTGCCTTTTGTGCCTTCCCCAAGCTGGAGAACCTAGAGCAAATTTTTCAAACATTCGACAGAATGCCAATGAGACTTATGCTGACTTTGTTGAGCGTTTTTCCAAAGCAATTAGACAGCAGTTTGATCATCAGGAAGCTTCTGGTGAACTTCTTCATCAGTTAGCTATTGAAAATGCTAATGCAGATTGTAAAAGAGCTTTACAGCCATTAAAGGCTACTGCTCATTACACTCTGGCAGATATGCTACGAGTCTGCCAGGATATTGGATCACAAACTTATAAAATGCATATGTTAGCAGCTGCTATTCAGAAAGGACAGCAACCAATTGGTAACTGTTTTAAGTATAAGAAGCCTGGCCACTTTCAGAAGGACTGTCGTTCTACACCTTCTATGCCTCAGAATCGTCCTTCTAAGTGCCCTATTTGCAAAAAGGGATTTCATTGGGCCAATCAATGTCAGTTTCGGTCGGGAAACTTGCCAATGGGTGTGGCACCCACCCAGAATCCAAACCGTGCCTTTCCCATCACTCTGACTCCTCCAGAAGTCTCTCTCACTCCTCCCCAGCCACAGCTGGTAGAGCTGGGATCGATTTAATCACTCAATAGGAAATTGAGTTTAAATTTCCCATGGAAGTTAAAATAGTTCCATCTCAATTTAAAGGTCCTCTTCCTTTGGGATTAGTTGGCTTAATTTTGCCTCGTTCTTCTGCACACAAAAAGGGCTATTTTGTTGTGCCTGGGGTAATAGATTCAGATTACACTGGTATCCTCATGATTCAGATTTGGGTGAATCTTCCTCAAGTTCTTCCTTGTAATTCTTCTGCTGCTCAATTGCTTCTTCTTCCATATGAAAATCCATCTCCTGGTATAGGTAATCGTGGGGATGCAGGATTTGGATCAACTTCTTTATCTGTAGGCTTACTTCATCAGCTGAACTCCTCTTGTCCTTTGATAACGCTCTTCCTTAATAAACAACAATTTCAAGGGTTATTGGATACTGGAGCCAATGTTACTGTCATCTCCTCTTTACAGTGGCCAGTACAGTGGCCAAAAATGACAGTTTCATCATTGTGGGGAATAGGAGGTTCTACAGCTGCTTGGCAGAGTGTTCAAGAAATTAATGTTACAACATCTGCTGGTAAGTCCTTTTTCTTACAACCATACATTCTAGATATTCATACTAATATTTGGGGCTGTGATATCCTTTCTCTTTTTAATGCCCATTTGATTCTTGATGATGGCTCTTCCTCTTAAATGGCTCTGTTCTATGCCAGTTTGGGTGGAACAATGGCCATTATCAAGGGAATTATAGTTATTGTTCTGACTACTATTGGTTGTCAGGTACCTTTAATTCTTCTTTGCATGGAATTAATATAACTCCTGATATGTATCCTGACAATTTTCCTATTTTTAATGTCTCTGATCAATCTAATACAGGATCGATATGCGCTGGTTGGCAGCTTAAGGATCCTAATATGTGGTTCTTTTTTGATAAATATGCCACTAATCTTCATCCTCAGAATTATCAATGTGCAACTATAAGTTATTTTACTCTACCTGTTCAAATAGGTACGCTCCCATCAACTTGACAGCGGTGTTTCTCTCTGGGGCCTACATGTAATGAGGAAGTCATTATTGACACACAATTGTCTTCTGGTTCTACATTTGGCCGTGCATTGGCAGGGGCCGTTACAGGAGTCCTTACTCTAGGCCAGGGGTGTCCAACCTTTCACCTTCCCTGGGCCACATTAGAAGATGAAAATTTGGTTTGGGCCGCACATAAAATAAAATAACAGTAACGATACCTGATCATCCAAAAAAACCATAGAAAACATAGTTAACATATTAAATTTATTTGGAAATGAAGTTAGTGAGATGTTTTTATTATTTATTATTAATTATTTATTAAAAACTATTTATTTTTTTACCACGGTTTTTTATCATGGTTTATCATGGTTTATCTTCCGGCCATTTTGTGGTGGGGGGAGAAAGCTCGCCCCCCTCACGCCTACCTCTCCTCCTGCAAATGGGCTGGCTGGATGCGGCAGGACTGGAAGGCAGAAGCAGCGGCGGCGACGGGGGCAGAAGCGGCGGGGGCGGGGGCAGAAGCGATGGGGGCAGAAGCGGCGGCAGCGGTGGCGGGGGCAGAAGCAGCAGCGCCGGCGGCAACAGCAGGAGGTGGCGCTCTGACGGCGCCCACCTTTTCTGTTGCTGCTTGGCATGGCGCTCGCCTCGCCCCGCGCCTGCCTCTCCTCCTCGCTGGCTCTGGCACGAAGGTTGGGGTGGGCACTGGGCCGCATTACAAGGCGACCTGGGCCGCATGCGGCCCATGGGCCGCAGGTTGGACAAGCCTGCTCTAGGCTCTTATCCTGGCATAATTGCTCAAGAAAACAGATGATCTATTCTTGGTCTCACCTGCAGACTTGAAAAATCCATCAATGCTACCGCCGCTATTATTAGTAATTTGCAGTATGAAATAGAAGACTTAAATCAAGATGTCTTACAGCAGCGTTTTGCCATAGACTATCTTTTAGCCCGTCAGGGAGGGTTCTGTACGTTAGTTGGACGCCGTGGATGTGCTGTGCATTTTCATTCTTTGAATAAAACTATTGAGGATGAGCTTGCCAATTTACAATCATACATTCAAAATAATATCCATGCTCATTACTCACCTTTTGAGTGGCTAACCAATTGGCTCCCTGACTGGTCTTGGCTCAAGCAGTTTTTCTTTTAGGCTATAATTATTATTGTTGTACTAATTGCAACCTGTTGTTTTATTCAATGTATTCCAAATTTATTCACATTGTTTCGTCCCGCTTCCCCCTCTCCTAATCCTCTACAATTGCGATACCTTTATAAATCTTTGAATCCTCCATTTAAAATAAAAAAACGAGGATATGTAGAGTTGTAATTGCAGGAATGTTCCAATCTCGAATGGCAAACCTCAGATAAAGAATGTTTCCAAGCAAATACAATTCAGGCAAATAAAGTCACTAATCTATGGATAAAGGAGGATTAGAGAGAGGAAGTAAACATATGTTAGACTTTAACTAGAGATAATTAATTGTATGGATTACTGTGCTAAACAGTAACGAAAGGTAAGCAGTAACCAAAGTTAACCAGTGATGGAGGATAACTAAAAATGTGTATAAATGCAAGACTAGACTCCAATAAAGATCATCATGATTCAGTTGTTCATGATCAAACAACTCGACTGCCTCGTCATTACAACACCAGATGGCAAAGAAGAAGCAATGGACGGAAACTGAAAAAAGAGAGAAGCAACCTAGAACTAAGGAGAAACTTCCTGACAGTAAGGACAACTAACCAGTGGACCTGCTTGTCCCCAGAAGTTCTGGGTGCTCAATCACTGGAAATTTATAAAAGACTAGACAGCGATTTCTCTGAAATGGTATAGGGTTCCCCCTAAAGTTCCTTCTAAGTGTTATTCTGTTATTCTGACACCTTTCCCAGGACCTCTACTCAGAGTTTGGCATCCTCAATTTTCCTGCCTGAGCAGGGGGTTGGACTAGAAGACCTCCAAAGTCCCTTTAAACAAACATGTATTTAGGCTCTGGACTATAGACATTGAATGCATGTAAACCCTGAAAAATATGTGGTAGCCATGGGCAAAAAAAAAGGCAGTAGAATCACTCTAGGTGTAGGGATAGTGTAAAATTTTAACACGTGATAAATAATAGAACAATTAAATATAATAGCACAGAATTTTCTCTCTCTCCCTTCCTTCCCATATCTTTTTCTTTCTTTCTCTTTGTCTCTTTCTTCTCTCTCCCTTCCTTTCTCTCTCTATCTCACACACCACACACACACACACACATACTCTATCCCTATTTCTTTTTCTTTTCTTTCTTTCTCTCCCTTCCTTTTTTTCTTTCTTTCTTTCTTTCTTTCTTTCTTTCTTTCTTTCTTTCTTTCCACTTCTCTGTGGCTGGATTTCCTCTCCCCCTCCTCCATTCCCTCTCACTCCATCCACTTTACTCACAAGGGGAAACGAATCCAGCATTGGGGAAGTTTTGCAAGTTAACGAACACACATTTGCAGCCCATTCAAGCTCTCTGTGGCTGGATTTCCCCCCTCCTCCTCCATTCCCTCTCACTCAAGCCACTTTACTCACAAGGGGAAGCAATACTTCTAGTGTCCATGAAGAATCCAGCCTTGGAGCAGTTTTGCAGGTTAACGGACCACTGCTCCGCCCACAGTTGTGTTTTCAAGTGGCTGCTTGAAAATGCATGGTTAGGGTGGAGGAGCAGCCCTCCTTTAAACTGGGGCAGCGAGCATCGGGTGGGTGGGGCAAGCGAGTGAGCGGAAACCGGGCAAAGGGGTTGGGGGCGTGGCCAGCCAGATGTTGCTACCGGTTTGGCAACCCACGCCAAATTCTTGCTTCCGGTTCGCCCGAATAGTTGCAAACTGGCTGAATACCACCTCTGGTTGAGAGGCTTTCAGATTGTGGAATCCAATGTAAAGTAGATTTTAGAAACATATGCCCCAGGTTATTTCATATTAAGAAACTATCTGTGTGTTTAAGCTCCAGATACATTCCTTAGGAGCCATTTTGGTGTAGTAGTTAAGGCATCAGGCTTGAAACAAGGAGGCTGAATTGTAGTCCCACCTTACCCTAGTACCTAGTCCCTCCTTGGGCCACTCACTTTTTCACTAGCCCTAGGAAGAAGGCAGTGGCAAAACCTTTCTGAAATTTTGCCAAGAAAAATGCAGGGATGTTTCCAGGAAGATGTCAGGATTGACTTGAAGGCACACACAAAAGATAAAGTTTGCATTACATGGCTTTACAGAATGAAGAGCCCTGGAATATGATTTTTGCAGTAATTAAGAAAAAAGTGAAGTGAAATTGCCTGTCCAATGAATAAGTGACATACATATTATAATAAATGAATATGCAGTTTCCTGAAATTCCCAGCCATTGCAACAACTGTTTAAAAGTTGCTCTTTTTTCATTAAAAAAACAATATTTACATAAATATTTATAATATTTACATAGAAGCCATGGCCATCCAGTCACATGACCTCCAAGCCACACCCACAAATTAGGCCACACCCACAGAACTGTTAAGAAATTTGAAGCCCACCCCTGGAAATAATGTAGACAAACTGAATTGCAAATAATTAAAACTATTGGAACTGTTCACTGGAAGGTGGATTTGAAAGATTTGAGGAAATTTGGTGGGCCGATTTGTATTACTAATGCTATTTGAGGACTTCAATTTCTAGAATCATCCACCAATGTGTTTGTATATTTCTGTTCACCATGCAGACCCAAACTGGACAAATATATTGCCCTGTGCAAAAGAGTTGATACCGTAGAAACATGAATAACATCCCTTGATACCATAGTAGCATCCCTGGACACTATACAAACAAGATTAAAAAACCTTGGAAAAAAAGACACAACACAAAAACGAACATACAACATCTGCAAACCACATCTCTACCCAACAACCACAACCCAATCCACAAAAAAACATGAATCCTACAAATATTGATATCCCCATCCTCATCAAAGAAGCCACTGAGCGCAAATGGAAGCGTCCCAACACATCTTATTTGGTCCAGAGGACAACAATGACAATGATGACATTACAAATGTCTGCAACATCATCAGAGACTATCAAGCGTCAACCGTCTCCCCTGATGAAATACTCAACATTTCCCGCATTGGCCCAGAGCTCAAAAACAGAGACGGCTCGGTGGCCCCATGCTTCTGCAGGGTTGTATGCAAAAATGAATCAAGCAAATGTAAATTCATTTACTCAATAAATTCATTTGCCAAGAGCAACACTAACCATAAGAACCTTCATTCTCGCCCCAACCTAACCTTACAGCAACATGTACAATCCCGTGAACTATGCTCTGAGCTCAAAAGACTCCATGAACTAGGAAATACTAACCTATACATTGACTACTGCACAAAAGCAAGACCTACAACTTATCTCCCAATAACCATCACCCCAACATCCAACATCAGGCATGCACGCCCTTCCAGACCCACTACTACATATCTTATATGCAAACTACTCAACACAAGAAACCTTGCAAACAAAATGCATGAATTCCTCATCTTACTAAGCACGGCCACATTCGACATTATATTTATCTGTGAAATGTGGTGGAATGCATCTTTTCCAGACTCCATTACCACAGTAAGAGAATATCATGTTTATTGGTCAAATTGCAAAATCCGTAGAGGAGGTAGATTTGCTATCTTCTATAAAAAGTCTCTAAATCTAAAAAAGATTCAAATTACATAGAAGTTTGCTCTTCTAGAGGCCATCGTCTGTGAACTGTCCTTAATACCACAATCCGCTTACTATGCTAAAGAGCCCCTGACTATGACATAATTCATGCAAACAAGCTAACTTTACTGCTGACGTGGGCTGCCTCTTGCCAACACCATCTTATTTTCCTTGATGACCTCAATCTACCTCTTATAAATTGGATCCTAAATGAATGTACATCAGAATCCATATATGCAACTCTGTACAATGCCGTTACTACACTGGGACTGGATCAATTAGTAAATAACAACACTAGACTCAACAACTGCCTCAACTTCATCTTCTGCAACAGCTCAAACTCAATTTATAGCCTACAAATACAGGAACTATTTTCAAACAGTGACCACAGCAGGATTGACTTTTGTCTCAATTTACGCCCTCACAAAGAGGATCATAATGATGGATCCCCAAAATACAACTTTAAAAAGCCAGCTATGATCTTATAGCTGCCGACCTATCATCTCTTGATTGGCACATTCTGTTCTCTGGCTGTAATACTACAGAAGACCATTATAATGCATTCTTGCTTGAAATCAAAAGAGTCATTAAACTATAAGTACCATTAGTAACCCCCCCAAAACAACAAAAAAAGCAAATTACCCAAAACAATAAGGAAACTTCAATAAAAAAAATCACTATGGTGAAAAAACAAAACTAGCTACATAGCAAACTTTAAAAACCAATGCAAACATCTTATGCTGACAGAAAAAGGCAGAACGCACCAATTACCACTGCGAGCAAGAAGAAAACTTCCTACGCACAAAATCTACCTGCACCTTCTACAACTTTGTAAATACCAAACTTAAAGACTCAAGAACCATCCCACCCCTAAAAGGACCAAATGGGAAAGACTGTAGCGATGAAGCTGTTAACGCAAACCTCTTCAACATGTTCTTCAGTTCAGTCTTTGTAAACAGCAATGGTTCATGCTCCACATTTCCTAGTTGTACCACAACTAACTGCAATGATCTACTATATATTGACTTTACAGAAGATAATGTAGAAAAGGCACTATGTAACCTAAAACCATCTCTATCTATTGGCCCAGATAGCTTATGTGTATACTTCTTAAGAAAGCTCTCTACTGACATAGCAGAACCCTTAAGCATAATATATGAGATATCATTCAGAACCAGCTCCTTACCAAATCTATGGACCTTAACAACGGTCAGCCTTATCTTCAAAAAAGGTGACCCCAGCCTGGTTGAAAACAACAGACCAATCTCACTGTGTTGTGTCATGTGCAAAGTCATGGAATCAATCATTAACCAATCCATTACCCTCCACCTAGACTCAAACAACCTACTCTCCAAAAAAACAATTTGGTTTTAGGAAAAAATTGTGGATACTTTGTTCCTGCCAAATAGGCAACAAATAGTAAAAATAGGAAGTGCCCTATCAAACTCTGCACCAGTTAACAGCGGTGTCTCTCGAGGCAGCATTCTAGGACCCACACTCTTTATACTCTACATAAATGACCTTTGCGATCACCTTATAAGCAACTATGTCCTCTTCGCTGATGACATAAAACTATTCAACACCACCAACAATGCTACCTTCCTTCAAAGCGACCTTGATTATCGGTCTGAATCAGGGGTGGGATTCTTGCGGTTCGGACCGGTCCAGTAGAACCGATCGTTATGATTACGTGCAGTTTAGAGAACTGGCAAATCGCGCCACTGACTGGCCCCGCCCCTTCCCTCCCTGCCCCTCCCACTCACTCCTTTTCATGCTGCCTAGTGAGCCTTCCTTTGCTTACTCGCCCAGCTGCCTCCCATGCGGCCACTCTTCACCTGGCCTGAGAAGGTAAGGCCGATGGTGGGGGGGCATGCTTGGCCAAAAGGAGTGCAGGGGGGATGGACACAGCGAGGCTTACTACCACCACTGCA
>NW_020769377.1:0-21037 GCF_900518735.1 Pseudonaja textilis
ATTTGAGTGTGATGACTCTTTTGCCAGTTTGCAATGAACATTGATACATCTGAACTCAAAGGTGGCCGATACCAAAAGACCACACTATTTAGAATAGAATAAGATTAGAATAGGATTAGAATAGGATTGGAATAAAATAAGAATAGAGTGGAATAAGAATAGAAAAAGAATAGAATAGAATAGGGAATAGGACAGGACAGGACAGGACAGAATAGAATAGAATAGCTTTATTGGCCAAGTTTGTTTGGACACATAAGGAATTTGTCTTCAGTGCACAAGCTCCCAGTGTACATAAAAGCTATAAGTGATAAACATGAGCGTGGTTTTCCAGCAACATCATTTTAATACTTTATTTACAACATGATTCCACTTCAATGTCTAATTAACTTTTTAATTTTTGCTATTAGGCAGTACTTCATGCTAATCCTTCAAATAGCAAGTTGGAATGAGTAAAGTTTAATTCAGCTCAAAGAACGACGCCTGGCACAGCATATTTTCCAAGAGAGTGGGGCCCTTGACCTCATTCGTACTAACAACAGCCCAGAAACACATAGGAGCAACAAGATGTTCCCATTTTCTAACTTTCACCATTTGTGAGAATTCACAACCTCCTTGGGGCAAAGACAAAGTGCAAACTCTACAATTATTGGAAGCCTTTCATCAGAAGCTTCCTTGTTAAAATCTCAAATTAAGAGCGGTGGATATTATACAAGAGAGTTGCTACATGTTGGTGTTTGTTTAAAAACAAGTTCCCCTAATTGCATAATGGACATTTAACATCAAAATGACAGAATGGAATTGCAATGCTTACAAGAAAGGGAAAGCAGTGACTTCCAGCAGCTGCATGGCGTTTTCTCCCTTCTCTGAAGAATTTGGGGTTTTTTTAAAAGGTGGTCTAGAAAGATTTCTGGCTGTGTCCTAGGAAATTCCAAACATTGCTTTGGAAAGGGGCAGAGCTGACTCTTGGAATTCAGCTCAAACATTCGTAAACCTCCACACAATGCAAATAAACTCTGAAGAATCTTTTGGAAGCAGCTCAATGCCATTAGGATTGCTCGGAATCAAATGTGTACCTTCACGTAGCTGGAGTTTCAACATCTGCATTTCAACGTTGATCAATATTTCTCCTCAGTCGGCTGCAGAATGTATTTTCAATCACATGCAGAAACATTTAACAGACACAGCACTGCCCAGCCAGCCTCCTTTTAAAAAAGAATTACAGCCAAACTTCTTTCTTTTCTGAAAATTTGCTCCACGGAGTTTAATATAAGAGCAATCAAGGAGCCTCACCTGGTCGAATTTCTTCAGAGGGTCCCTCAATATTGAACTGAAGCAGGTTCCCCAACAGAGGCAGCCTCCATGGCCCAGGGGGAAAACCTTTGGGATGTCTGTTTTTCCAAAACCAGAAGAAAAGGAGGGAAAAAACGATGAGCCAGCTGAAATCAGCCATCTTCAAATCCGAGAATTCTCTTTGTTTCTCTGCTGCTATATTTCTCTGCTGGTGAAAAGCCAAAGAGGAAGTTTATTCCCTCAATGCCAGGATAAGATCGGATAACTGCACATTCAGAGCTGCAGCTGGGACCAGGGCTTTGTTGTTTTTAATGTTTTAATCTGTTCCGTTTTATAGTATGGCTAATATAGTTTCATCATGTCAAGTTCAGCTATAACTTAAGATCACAATTTGCCAAAAATGAACTTAAGCAGAGGCTTTGAATAACAAAATCTAACTTTTATTGATCAGTAAAAGGGTAAGACCTCTCCTCTCATACACACAGATATATGAGGAAAGTTACATAGCATATAGAGGAAAGTAACTCTTCTTATACCTTAAGATTCTTTTAGAAGTAGAGTAACTGCATTGTAAAACACTCTAACTTTGATTTACATATCTCCTGCAAAAACAAATGTACTTCTGGCACTGGTTTATCTTTCATTATTCCTTCTCCTATTGTCTTGCTAATCCATCACAATTGGCCATTTAAGAGGGCTATTAACAGCATACTTCAAAAGGTGTATATTGCTCCAGATGTAGGGAGTTATGTTCCCAGGGAGTGCTTTCCATTCTCAAGGAGGTGGAACATAAACCAGATGGATTCAGATTGATTTAGATGGGACAATCATGTGTCTTCAGATGAGAGAGATGTATCTAATTGCAGGCTAGTTTTACAACACATGAAAGGTTAGAGAAATATTTTCTTCAACAGCAAGATAAGAAATGCCTATAAAGATATATACTTCTGTATACATAGGAAAACAACTGCCTAACATCAAGATAAGACATGCCTATAGAGTAATAAATCCTTCTACATACATAGGAAAACAATTGCCTAACATCAAGGTAAGATAAGCCTATAGAGTAACTCTTTATTTAATGCTATAATATATCTTATTTCTTTCCCTTATGTATTACCTTAACAGTTTTAACTTTTGTTGGGAGACCTCCCGCTCCCAGAGTTGGCTAGAACATGGGCAGCTATATAATCTGCATTGAAATGGACAGCCTATTGGCTCAGAATCTATTCCCAAGCTTCAATATTCTGGACAGAATAAAGTCTTTGCTAAGATCTTTGAAAGTCTAAATCTGAGGACACTCCGTTGGGTAGAACACACCAGGCTAAAAAAATGCCACCATTCCTGATCAACAATATATCATAAAGGGAGCAGGGCATGAGGGGGGCTGCTGTGGGTTTGCAGCAGTTTGGGAGAGCCCCTAATTAAGATTCTATGCAGTTCAGAAAATCCCAAGTCCCACTCCTGGCTGGCTCCATCCATGCCATCCCACCCCAGTTGCTACCAGTTCTGTGGGCATGGCTTGATGGGCATAGCAGGGGAAGCATACCCTAACCCTAACCCATTCTGCAATATCCCCATTCCCTCCTAACCCCACTAACCAGCTTTCCAGCGCCGTTCTCCTGTGCAGGGCAACAAAAGAAGACCTAGCCTATCACCTGGGACTGAAGAGGCGGAGAAGAGGTATAAAGATGAATTGGTTTTCATATGTGCAAATACACTCAAAGTATGTTAAAGATTCTAAAACAGAGGGATTTTATGATAAATTGACTGACTTAGATAAGATTTTGACAGGTACTGATGAAAAAGTGATTAAAAAACTGTATGGTTATTTACTGGAAATTAAACTAGAGGAAGAACAAGTTAAAGAAACTATGATTGCTTGGGGGAAGAATTTTGGATATGGGATTGATTTAGAGAAATGGCAAAAATTGTGGTCTCAAAATTATAAAATGACAATGTCAACAGCATATAAAGAAAATTTGTATAAGATGTTTTACAGGTGGCATTTTCCCCCAACAAGAATAGCAAGAATGTTCAAGAATAAATCTGGAAAGTGTTGGAAATGTCATCAGACACCTGGCTCATATTACCATATGTGGTGGACTTGTGAGGACACTAGAAAATATTGGACTAAAATTCGCATATGGTTGGAAAAAATGACCAAGAAACATATAGATTTAAAACCAGAGATTTTTTTTTATTGGGAATCTTACCTGATACATACAATAATAATTTGAAATATTTGATTGTAAATGTATTAACAGCGGCTAGGATTGTATTTGCTAAAAATTGGAAGAGTGAGAAAATACCATCACAGGAAGAAATTATTAAGAAAATATTGGAATGTGCTGAAATGAGTAGATTGACATTTGAAATTAGAGAACAAGAAGATAAACAATTCTATGAAGTTTGGGACCTTTTCTATCAATGGTTAGATAATAAAATATAATAATTGAATATTTAGAACCTTAGGAAACAATGAATACATATTTCCTTTTTTTCCTATGATATTATCTTTATAAAATTTTATTAAGATAGACTTGCTATGACTTTATGATTTGCTATAAAATAAATTAAGTAAACTATAGTTATTTCGCTAAAGTATGAATTAATAAAATTATAGTCAAATGATTGTTTAATAATGATATCAGGCTATATAATATTATGCTTGATAATATGAGCTATTATGCAATATAACTACAATGGAGACTATGAAATGGATGCACAAAAAAAAGTGATAAACCTGTCTGTAAACTCATGAAGGAAAGGATGATGTTTTTATGTTTTATGTGTTTTTGTTTGTTGTCAAAATTAATAAAACTGTTTTCAAAAAAAAAAAGAGGCAGAGAAGAGATGGGGGCAAGGCCAGTCAGACAGGGGCAAGGCCTCTCAACCCATGTACCATTACACCCAAAGAAAAGCATTATTTCATTTAAATCAAGTTTGTAATATTGAAGATAATTTTTTCAGACCATCTAGTACAAATCTTTTGTTCAGGTAACTGCTTTAAAAGGTATAGCCTATGAATTCCATCTGGATTTTTCAAGTGCCTTTGGTCTCTTCTTGGAGAGGATGACTTTGCTTTGAGTGATGGAAAATCTTCCCTTGAACTAGTTGCTTTCCTGGCGACTTTTCATTAATATTTTAAAGCTTGACGGAAATTGTGTGAGACCCAAGTTAGGTGTGAGATCTGGTGCCCGGGATTTATCTGGCCAAGATAGCTGGAAATTTCTCAGGATGCTGGTGAGGAAGAGGAAGAGCTCCATCCGAGCCAGATTTTCTCCTAAACAAACCCTTGGTCCTGAAAAGTGAAAGACAAGATGAACAATCACAGCTGTTCATCTAGAACAGAGCACACTTCACACCCCTGAAACACAGAGTTGTAGTTTTCTAATGTTATGTGAAATTGGCTAGGGTTAGGGTTAGGGTTAGGGTTAGGGTTAGGGTTAGGGTGTGTTTGTGTGTGTGTGTGTGTGTGTGTGTGTTGGGTGTGAGAGAGGTGGAGAATAGCAAAGCAAAACATGCCTTTTCTGGCACATGAATTGGCATATTTTCTGGTTGATCTTGTTGAAGGATACACGCATGGAGAAAATCTACATCCATGCTTTCACAAACATGGATGAATATATCCCCAAAATGAATGCTTCTCCCCATTGGCTACATTCACAATTTCCTCTATCTAAGGATGCACTGAAGCAGGAGGTTTAAGCACAGGAACTGAGTTCTGGTTCTGTGTGTTGTGCAGCCCTTGCCATTCAAGGGCTGCACAACATTCAAATAAGGGGCGTGCATAAGCGCACCAATGTGCCTACTGTCCCTGTATTAATGTTCCCTTTTATCCATATATATTTCTCGTATTAATAACCATGTGTATGTTCTTATCTATATTATCAGATTCATACTCAACAAAATAAATAAATAAAAAATAAAAATAAATTCAAAGTAAAACAGACAGTGAGATAATTTACCTGCTGAAAATGCCAAAAAGGCTTCTGGCTTCACAAAGTCTCCCTCTTCATTCAGGAAGTTGGAGGGGTTGAACTCGTGGGGGAACTTCCACTGGGATTCATCATGATGAACAGAATGGAGGTTGATTAAAATGATGGTGCCCTGAAAATGTCAGGAAAAGTAGATCACACGGAAGAAAGTGCTCCGTGATGGAAGGGATCTTGAATCAATTTGCCTGAGCCTTCTTTGAGATCTGGTTCAAGAATGGATCGCTAGTGGTGAAAAGGATCATACGGCTGAAAGGGAACGTGGTGGTCTTCTAGTCCAACCCCCTTCCCAAGGGAGTTCCTTTCGTCTTCATTGTACAGCTTCCAGACCCATGGCCCACCTGTGAAGGTTTCCAGTTTTACCTTGGGAATTTGATAGCCGCAAAGCTGTGTATTTTGGATGGGTGTGTGAGGTGCTCCGAGAGGAACAACAGTTGTATGGCGTTGGATTTCATGAATGACGGCATTTGTGTAGGGCAGCTTTTCCCGATCTTCATATTGCAGGTTGGAATTACTTCCCAGAAAAAAGTCTATTTCCTTCTGGCATTTCTCTGCAGTGCAAATAAATTAGTTACTTGTGGGGGGTAAGGAAGGAGACCTCAACAGAATTGTGTAGACTGGGAAGAAGGACTGAAACATTTTAAAGTCAAACTCAAGGACCAGATCCCAGATCTGGCCTATGGGGGGCTTAGATGTGGCCCGTGGGGCTGATCTGGAAACAGCGAAGGACCGCCCTGTGGTGCCCGTACCAGCAAAAGTGGAGTTCCATAATTTCTGGAGGCAAAGTGTTCCACTGGTGAATCATTCTCACTGTCGGGAAGTTTCTCCTTAATTCCAGGTTGCTTCTCTCCTTGGTTTTGTAGCCAATCCCAAGAACAGGAAATTTAGCCTTCCTGAGAAATTCATTTCACGGTTTGGCCTACTTAGTGGGACTAACACGAGATGCAAAGCTAATGTGATCTGCCTATGGGAAATGTTTCTTATGGTGTTGAGGTTTCAATTGGCATTCCATTAGAGAAAAGGAGCTTCAGACACGTATAATAAATATGCAGAAGTCTCTTTTTAGCTAACTGGACAGAAAGGGAGGAGACCCAGCACAATTAGATTCTGTTATTGTAGCCAATCTCCATGAAAGCAGTTTTAGCTTCCTGAAGAATTCATTCCATGGTCTATCTAGTACAGGGGTCTCAAACTCAATTTACCTGGGGGCTGCTGGAGGCAGAGTCTGGGTGAGGCTGGGCCGCATAAGGGATTCCACAAAAAACGTTGTTAAAAAAATATCCTCAAATGTCATCAACAGTTAATGATTTCTCCAATACATGAACTGTCCTGAACACATGAATGGAACATTGAATGAAGATCATGAACAGTTCCTCAGAACATGGCTTCTCCAGCTTACTCCTTGCTGCCAGAGACTTGACAAGGCTTCTTCTCACATATCTGAGCCACATTTGGCTTCAGAGAAGAGGCACTTGAGACCCTCAGTATGGCTTGAAGATGATCATCAGTAGGTCTGGACCTGTACTTGGACTTGTTAAAGTTCAGGGTGGAGAAGAAGCCACGATGAGGAACGGCAGGCGGGACTTCCTTCAGAGGTTCATTCTTCCTGCGGGCCGCACTAATATTATACTTTCGTATCATGGTGGGGGCCACAGGATATCGTCCTGTGGGCCACAATTGGCCCGTGGGCCGTGAGTTTGAGACCCCTGATCTAGTAGGATTGACAATGATATTGTAAAGTGCAGGAAATCAGGAGTCCTGGTGGTTCAAAACAATATTCAAAACTCTACAAGAATCTGAACTACTAATGGTCAAAGCAAATTGGAGAGATAAGAATCAACAGAATTCAAAGTGGGCTGGACTTAGATCTCTTGTGGACTCCAGACTGAAGTTGCACTTGACCCCACCCTCAGGCTGGTCATCTCCTCCATACATTTTTGAAAACATCACACTGATTCCCCATGTTTTGCATCCTTCTCAACTTGGTGCTCTCCTTGAGTTGTGGGAAAGCAATGCATCTCTATCTGGGGATTCTTCTAGGTGTTATAGTTCTAAACATACCAGAAGGGATGAACCTGTCTAAATCCAAATGAAGCTTTTAGAAAAGTCAGGAATCACCCCTTCAAGACCCATCCTGATTTTGCATGGTTAATATAAGATCTTCGTCATTTGCTATTTCCATACCTTGGATCTCTGAAAAGGCTACCAAATAGAGCAATGCCCACTGAATTGTTCTAGCTGTTGTCTCTGATCCAGCACTCAAAAGGTCCATCAGCAAAACCCGTAATTGTTCTTCTTCAAAACTTGAACCTTTCTGCTCTGCCTTTTATTAGTTAAAACAAAAAAAGAAAGAGAATATAGTCCTCAACATATATGAACCTGTCCTGAACCATTTATTCAGTGATGGTTTGAGGTTATGACAATGCTGAAATGAAATGAAACGAAACGAAACGAAACAAAACGAAACAAAACGAATAGAATAGAATAGAATAGAATAGAATAGAACAGAACATGGAATGGAATGGAATGGAATGGAATGGAATGGAATGGAACGGAACGGAACGGAACGGAACGGAACAGAACAGAACAGAATAGAATAGAATAGAATCTCTTATGACTTAGGGACTGTTTTCACATTTAAGATCATTACACTGTCCTGCAGTCACATGATCAGAATTTGGGCACTTGGAAACCAGCAGGCATCTATGACGGTTGCAGAATACATGGGTCATGTGATCACCATTTACAAGGTTCCCACTCTCAAAGTCCATGAGAGAAGATGGATTTACTTAATAACCACAGTGATTCACTTAACACTACAAGGTTGTAAAATCGGGTGTGATTTGCTTCATAAATGCCTTGCTTAGTGATGGAAGCTCCAGTCCCAACTGGGATTAAAAAATGAGGACCATTTGCATTATTCTAGAATATTTTCCAATCATATCTATTGAATGAAATTCATATTTGTTTGTGTTCTGATTTATAGGACAATGGGTTGGCTGGGTTTATGCAACAGGCTAAGCAAAGTCCCATAGACGAGATAACACAATAGCTTGTTCCTTTCTTTAGGACAAAACTCCAATTCACACAAAGTTCCAAAGAGTTTCTATGGAAGTTGTTTAACTAACCAAGCAACCAATTTTGTATGCAATTAGATTATCAAATGAGGTTAGGGCCATCCACAAGATATCTGTTTTTCATAGTCACACAACTGTAATGTGGTAGCCACAAATACAAGATGAGAAAAGCAGATTGTTTACTGGCCGGATTTCCTTCCTGTTGCCCATGTGGAGTTTTATTCAGCAGATATATTCTCATTGTGCCCAGAGAGAGAAATATCTGCCTCTACCTAGAATCAAACTCACAGCCTCCTAATGGTGAGGTGAGAGCTCCACTTCTAGGCCACTGCACCACTCAATGAGAAAAACTATATAAGAGTATAAAATCAAACAAAGGGGGGTGGATTTTTTTTTTACCTTCTTTATTTCTTCTAGGTATGCATCAACAAAATCCCGGGTTTCTCCAGAAATAAACGTCGTCTTGTGTTCCTCCACCTCTTTTTCAAGGAAAGCAAAGATTTTTTGGACATTTGTTAGTATTCTCTGATGTGGCAGGGGAAGCCTTCTCACTAAGGGTACAGCATTGTAAAGCTACCGAAAAGGAGAAAACAAATCAAAATTAATTAAACTGATCATCAGGTAATATACACTGTAGGGTGTATTGGGAGAGAAAAAAACACCTTTGACTATCTATACTCATGAAGGTTATTTCATGTTCAACTTTTGATAGGGCACAAATATTCACATAAGTTAATATTTCAATAAAGCAGTGTCATGCTCTAATTAACTCTGGTTCCTGCAGGCTCAACCAAGTCAGTCATCAAATTATGACATTCCTTTAAAAGTAAATAAAGTTATGCAAGGAAAATTGGATGAAATTCCAAAATATATGAAGCATTTCATCTACCACTGTTATAATATCCTGCAGATTTGTATTTTCCAACCTCAACAACGTTTAGAGAGATGGACATTTAATTCCAATAAACTGAAATTCCCATTAGCATCTCTGGGAATTGTGACTGTTTTCCTGTGCTCTTATCAAGGATACCATGGCCCAGGGTCCAACTATCAGTTTGAGATTTTGATGTAAAATGTTCAGCACAGTCCTTAAAGAGCTGTCATTGTTTTCAAAACGTTTCCCAAACAGAATGGAAGAGATGATGTTGGTGACTGCAGTTTCAACAAATGGCTGAGGATCAAAAGGTGCACCTGCAGAATAAAGCAAAAGAAAATAAGATTAGAGATAATCCTGTGATTGTTCATATTAATTATATTATTGTTAAAATGGTTTTCCCAGTTGCAATGTATGGCTGTGAAAGTTGGACCATAAGAAAGGCTGAATGCAGGAGGGCGGGGCTGGTGTCGCAGCAGTACGACGTGTGATCTTGAAGCTCCAAGATCGCCATCGATATCTCTGTTGCTGGATGGTCCTTTCAGACCTAAACCGTCCTGTAGAGATGTTAACAGAGAAGGGCACATCCTGCTGATCCCAGGGACATCGCAAAGTCCTTGGTAGATCCAGGAGAAGCTCTTTTTTCCAGCGGCAGAGAGGCGGCCATTGAAGCTGCTGAAACTGGGACAGCTCCGGAATGGAAGAAAGCTGGAGAGAAAGTGTCTCAGTTTGGTGAGATAACTTCTAATTATTATTTGAGAGAACACACTAAAAGACTAAAAGAAAAGTTAAAATTGAATACAGAAGAAGTTAAGTGGCAAGATTAAGCCTGAGTCAAACTTAGTGGTTTTTCTTAATCCTTTTTATTGCTGGATTCTTTACAAACACTTTTTAATTTCAAACTGGACTGTGTTTTTTTTCTTTTTTTATATAACTACTTAATAATTTTTTTTGTTTAAGACTTTCTTTCTTTTTCTTTTTTCAATGCATTATTGTATAGTTTTATTTGTACTTCTTAATTTCTTTCTTTTTCTTTTGTTTTGAATATAAGGAGAGAAGTGAAAGTAGAGGATAATAAGTAACACTGCCACTCAGTGGCTTGGAAACATTGTTTTCTTTCTCTTGTTTGAGTGTTTGATAACTTTGAGAAAAGTAAGAGCTGGTATTACATTTCAAGGACTCTGAGCCTGTTTATTGAGAAGATAGTGGGATGAGCATGGAAGATAGTTTATACAGGTTCTCCTCTGGGATACTATCAGTGGCTGGAGTCTGGAGTTGAAAGAAAACTCAGAGTTGAAAGAAAGAAGATTGCAGTGACCTTGGAAAGAGAACTGTAAATTTTTTTTTGGAATTCAACAAAAGAGTCTTGGATATTATATAGTGGCAGCCTTTTCTCTTTGACAGAAAACTTGTGATTTTTTTAGTGTTACCTCTCTACTTTCCCCCTCGCTTAGTTATTTTTAGCTGGACTGTGGCCTTTTGGAGGAGAAGCCTGTGTTTCCTTTGCTTTTTCTAGAGAAGGTGCATTTCTTTTCTCCTTTTCTTTGGAAATATTATTTTTACATATATTTCTCTTTTTTTT
Organism: Pseudonaja textilis; assembly: GCF_900518735.1. The sequence goes on from NW_020769377.1 coordinate 10,822, forward strand.
CTGCTGGAGATTGTTAATTGTAATATTTGGTTTATCGCACTCCACTTAATTGGATTAAGGTATAGAAGAACCTGAAGATGTTTATTTTTACTTTTTCTTGTTGTTGACCTGCAAAAATGTATTAGAGAATATTAATAATAGATGAATAGATTAAGAGAGTATATTGAACAGAGAACAGAAAAAACAGATGAAAAGTGGTGAACATACACCAAATGTTGACACAATATGAAGATAGACTCCAAAAAATTGAAGAAAAAGATGAACAAAGAGATAAGAAAACTGGAGATATTAATAACAGACTGAATGTGGTTGAAAGAGACAAGAGTGGAATATTGAGATGGGAGATTGACAGATCACATTTTTATCTTAGATTTCAAAACATAGATGAAAAGGGAGAAAACTTGGCAGACATAATGATAGAAATCCTGGTAGAGGCATTGCAGATAGCCAAAGAGAAGATGATGGATGGAATAGATGAGCTGTTTCGAGTTTTTACAAGATATGCAATGAGAAATAAACTATCAAGGGAAGTCCATATAAGATTTACTAAGAAAGCAATCAAAATGCAAATACTACAGATTGCAAGAGAGAAAACACTGAAATACAAAGACAAGGAAATTGTGGTCCTGAAACAAGTACTGAAAAGTATGAGAGAGATGAGCAGAGAATATCAATTTCTGACTAAAATATTACTTAAGAAAGGTGTTAACTACAGATGACTGACACCAGAAGGTCTCATGTTTACATGGTAAGAATAAAGACTCAGAATAGATTCAACTGAGAAAGCAGAACTATTTCATGCAGAATATTTTAGAGGGAAAGACAGGAAGAGAAGAGTCATTAATTGAATTCCAAGAGGAATGTTTAGCAGCAACTGAAAAAGAAGGTGCAGTAGGCGGCAATGTGGAATCTAGAGAACAAGGAGAACCAAGATCTACAAGAGCAGTAAACCCTTCTTATAAAATATAAATATGGAAGAGAAAAAAATGATTACAATTAATATAAATGGACTTAATTCATCTACCAAAAGAAAGAAAAACATTTCATAAACTAGAGAAATTAAAATTTGATATAACCTGTCTACAAGAAGTACATATTAAAAAGCAACATGAACAAATATTGATACAGCCAAAATTAGGGAAAATATTTACTGTGTTGACATGATAAAAGAAAAGAGGAAGGGTTTTACATATTAGAGACACAAACCTAGCAGAATAAATATATGCAGATGATGATGGAAGAATCTTGATGGTGGAAACAACGGACAATAATATGAAAATACTCTTAATAGCAATTTATGCTCCAAATGATAACCAAGAAGAATTTTATAGAAAATTACACATGAAAATAATTGAATTGGACTATGCTAATATTTGCATGATGGGAGACTTTAATGGAATAGTAAATGAGAAATTGGACTATAAAACACAGAAAACAATAAAGCAAAGTAGAAAGACTCTTCCAAAATCCTTTTTTAAAATGACAGATGAAATGAATTTAAAAGATGCATGGAGCGAAAGAAACGCTAAAAATAGACAATATACTTTTTACTCAAATAGACACGCATCATGGTCTAGAATAGATATGATATGGATGTCAATGGAATTGATTTTTAATATACAGGAAATAGATATAGAAACAAGTACTTTGGCAGACCACAGTCCAATGTTGGAAATTACCTCATACACCTTCAGAGCAAATGGTTATTCATAAAATTTGTGAGTGTGCTGAAATGGATAAATTAACGATAGCATTAAAAAACAAAGAGTCCTCAACATTTTACGACAACTGGGACTCATGGTATAATTGGCTTACACAGAGACAAATTATGTAAATGATAAAAAGTAACTTAAACATAATGGAAAAGAGGAGTAGATTGGATATGATGAAGAGAAATGATCCTTACAGACTGTCACAAAAAGATATCATTCGTTTTTAATTGTATTTCTACCCTATTCTCCCTCCCCTTCCCTTCCCTTCTCTCCCTCTATATCCTTTCTCTTTCCCCCAACCAGCCTTTATCCGGTGTGCTAGGCCGGGTGTTTTCCTTCTTTCCCCCTACCCGTTTTTCTTTCTACTTTGTAAATGTATTGTCGATGTGTTTTTAAATTGTAAATTTAATAAAATCTATTTTTTAAAAAAAGAAGAAGAAGAAGGGGATGACAGAGAACGAGGGGGCTGGATGGAGTCACTGAAGCAGTCGGCCCGAGCTTAAATAAACTCCAGAAGATGGTAGAGGACAGGAAGGCCTGGAGGAGCATTGTCCATGGGGTTGTGTTGGGTCAAACACGACTTCGCAACTAACAACAAAAATCCTGATGCATGAACAACCAGACTCATATGTGTGTAATTCAAGCTAGCTACTTTATTGTTCTTTGCCTGTAATACAGGAACCTCCCTAGACTGGAAGATTTCTCCTGGGAACGACCAGAGAAGGATTCAAGGGGAGAAGAGATCGAGCGCTCTTGGAGTTTATGTAGGGACACCAGGCTGCTTCCTCACTTAGGCCTTCCTCCCATTCTAAATGGTTACACCCCAAAAAGCCCTCAGCTAACAACTGTTCAAAGTTATATCAGGCTACAAACAAGGTGATTAGATTGGGATTTGAAGTTCCAATGGCCATTTCCCCCAGATAATTTCATTACCCACCTACGTAACGTCATCCTGTTACCTAATAGGGGAATGAAATATCTGAAACCTACAAATATTATCTTGCACTGGAATTTGCTTTAAGTTTTATACAACCAGGATGCTAAGCTCCTCCCACTCTGCATCAACCCACACACACACATACACACAAAAACCTGGGTCAACTGTAAAATCAATTGAATTCTGTCCTGTGGAAAAAGAAGTCACATTGGTGTGAGGATTCCCCAGCCATCCCGTCCTGCCCCAGGTGAGCTTACCTGAGTTTTCAGCAAATGCTTCAATCAAACAAGTTGCCTCCTGCAAGATCTTCTCTTCCATCGATTTTTTGCCCAGTCCAAAGTTCCTGAGAAGCATCAGTGAAAACCTCCGTTGTTCTTTCCAAGCTTGGCCGTAAGGGGCTGTGATTATGCCTGTAAAAATAAAAGGTGGAAAAGGAAACAATGGAACTACAGGGATTTCCAAGTACAGGTAATCCTTACAGCAGTTCGTTTAGAATAGAATAGAATTCTTTTTATTGACCAAGTGTGGCTGGACACACAAGGAATTTGTCTTGGTGCAAATGTTCTCAGTGTACATAAAAGAAAAGATATATTCGCCAAGAGTCAAGAATCATCAGGTACAACACTTAATAATAGTCATACAGTACAATAAGCAATCAAATCATACTAGGAAAGAGTCAATATAAATCATAAAGATACAAGCGACAAAGTTACAGTCATACAGTCACAAGTGGGAGGGGATGGATGATAAAGGAGTGATAAGAAGATTAGCAGTAATAGTAGTGCAGACTTTGGACAGTGTTGAGTGAATTATTTATTTAGCAAAGTGACAGCATGGAGGAAAAACCTCTCCTTGTGTCTAGTTGTTCTGGTGTGCAGGGCTCTATAGCGTCTTTTTGAGGGAAGGAGTTGAAACAGTTTATGTCCAGGATGTGAGGGATCTGTAAATATTTTCACAGCCCTCCTTTTTTTTAACTCGTGCAGTAGGTCCTCCATGGAAGACAGGTTGGTAGCCATTGTTTTTTCTGCAGTCCTAATTACCCTCTGAAGTTTAGTGATGGTTTGAACTTACAATGTCACTGGGGAAAAAGTGACTTATGACTAGTTTTCATACTTATGACCATTGCAGCAGCCCCCTGGTTACATGATCAAAATTCAGCTGCTTGGCACCTAATTCTCATTTATGACGGTCATATTGTCCTGGGGGTCATGTGAAGCCTCTTTTGCAACCTTCTGACAAGGAAATTCAGTGGGGAAGCCTGATCCACTTAACAATTCTGTTTACTAACTTAACAACTGCAGTGATTCACTTAACAATGATGGTACGAAAGGTTGTAAAATGAGGCAAAACTCACTTAACAACTGTCTTGCTTATTGGGCTCACTTGTACTCATAAATTGAGGACTACCAGTATTTATCTTATGCTTACCTAATGGTAAAACCTGATTAATTACTTAATCATTCTATGGATTCAGGTAGCCATCAATCTCATAATTGCCAACGTAACACAAACATCCAACAAAGAGAATAACAAGAGTAGAGAGGAAAAATAGTGTTTACAAATGATATATTGTGTACCTTTTTTCTTAATCATATAATCTACTAATAAATTATCTGGCCTTCCAGCAAATTCTAGGCCTTTTGTCACCAGGACCTCTTTGGCTGAAGAAAATCCATGAGTGAAGACTGCACGCTTTCCTCCGAGGTAGAGACTGAAGACGGGACCATATTTTTGGGCTAGCTGAAATGAAATCACCAGGATTAACCTAGAAGCATTAGGAGATCGGTTGGAAGCAATCACTTGCAAGGATGCAACATGAATGAGAGGTGAGATTACTTGAACCTCCATCTCCTTCAAAAACCTTCAGCATATCCTTTCCCCTCCTGTCCAGGCACAGATGCAACATCTTATATGTAGAAGAATAATGGGATCTCTTGAGTTATTAAATGAAATGGCATACTTTGTAAATTGTGACCCATCTAAAACTGGATTTTCTTCTGATACATCTGCAGATGAGCCAAATTATCTTCAATGCTTTGTTTAAAAATATAGCATTCTCTCCAGAGCAGCCCAATTTCATTAACTACCAGGACTCCCTTGAATCAAACATACATAACTACAGAGCAGATCCTTTAATATCTAGATAACATTCTGAAAGTTTGTTTCCCTAAATCTTACTTTGACCCCTCCATTTTGTAGCAGAATACTTAAATAATTGCAAGGAAATATTCTTCATTTTTGGCTGATTCACTCCATGGAGATTAATGTGGGATCGAATAAGGATCTGTACCTGATCTAATGCCTTGAGAGGCTCCTTCCTACTGAGATAAAACAGGATCCCAGTCAGGGGAGGGCTCCATGGTCCAGGGGGGAAACCTTTGGGACGTTGGCTCTTCCAGAAACAGAGAAATAGGATGGAAAGAACAACCAGCCAGCTGAGAATACCCATGTTGATAGCAGGGACGTCTCTCTCTCTCTCTCTCTCTGCTGCTGTGATTTTAGCAAAGATTAAATCTTTAAGGTCATGATGAAAGATAAAACTTTGAACTTTGAACAGAAGGCAGATTTTACAACCTGCATTTTAACCAACAGGAAACTCTGGGTTACATGCCCTTAAAATGAATAATATATTTCTTCGTCAACAGGAGGGCCATGAAGATAGCCTTTGATTTATGAGCAACTGATCAGTGACTATTCAAAGTTTTGTTGACCCTGAAAAAAAAAAAGACACAAAATCGGTCCTTACTCGACTATTGCAGCATCCGTTGGGTCACGGAATTAAGATCCAAGCACCTGGCAACAGAGTGTCCTCAAATTGTGACCATTTGTCATGCCCTAGTTTATTTCATGCCCAGCGTAAGAAAGAATACAAGCCAAAGTGAGACATAATGGTAATGTTGTGAAGCAAGGAAAAACAAGTTTAACCTCCAAGCTCAATAACAACTCTCATGCTAGAGCAAAATAAAAAAAATATCCCAAAACTACAAAGCTCTAGCCCTGATAGCAACAGCATTTAGACTTACGTACAGCTTCAGAGTGTTTGACAACACTCCACGATTCCCAGCTATATTCTTAGTTTCCCCACAACCATACTCCTCCCGTTCTATCCCCTCGTTTAAGCAGTTTAACTGCTTGCCGGTTATCCCTTACAGCAGGGATTCCCCCACACGTACTGTTGCAACTCCTTCCAATTAAACTCTCTTCTGAACTATTCAGCCTCTAAACTACTCGGCTGACATTGATGACGTTTTTCTTTTTTGACGTGGCTAATCTGTTCTCCCGTTCGGGATTACGCTGCTCTTTCATTATTTATCATGTGTTAATATTTTACACTGTCCCTACACTACATCTAGAGTGATTTCACTGCTTTTCTTTTGCCCGTGGCTAGCACGTATTTTACAGGTATTTACATCAATGTCTGGCCCAGAGCATAAATATCTGTGTGTTTATTTTGTACACCAGGTTGCATAAGTCCAGCTTAATATGCTATTCCTGGTATGTGACATTTTGTATACATACAGAGAAAGAAGCACTCTTATGATCTTTGACTTAGGCTTGCTGTCAAACATCAGCCATAAAGATTACTGTTTTGAACAATATGCAGGTTGTATTACACGAATGGCTATTTTATATGTGAAATTATCAAATATATTTGAGTAGAGATCCTGGGAAAGTGTCAGAATAACAGAATAACACTTAGAAGTGTTAGCCATTTCAGAGAAATGGCTATCCAGTCTTTTCTGAAAAACTTCCAGTGATTGAGCACCCAGAACTTCCGGAGACAAGCAGGTCCACTGGTTAAGTGTCCTTAGTTTTAGGTTACTTCACTCTTTGTTCATCCATTGCTTCTTGTTTGCATTCTGCTTCTTTGGAAAATATATTGCCCCACTTCTTTGTGACAGCTCTTAAAATCTGTTGCCTATCACACTCTTGGGCATAGCATGTGAGCCGTTTCCTTCTTTCAGTGATCCATGAAAGTACATCTATAGTATGTAGATAATAAAGTCAAAAAAGGGTGAATAACATTTTTACAGAACTATAGATAAGTTGAGGCTGAGTGTTATAAGGAATGGTTGGGAGGGGAGGGGCCAGGCGAGGCACCCCTTGACGTGAATGACATTGAGTTGGCCACACCCACCCAATCACATGATCACCAAGCATGCCCACCCAGTCACATGACCACCAAGCCACACCCACCAAATAAGCCATGCCCACAGAACCAGTAGTAAAAAAATTGAATCCCACCACTGGTCAGAACACATAGATCATAAATCATAGTTACAATCATTAATCATAAGGTACAAACAACAAGTGATAAATTCCCCATTTAGCAACAGACATTTTGGGCTCAGTTGTGGTTGTAAATCAAGGACTACCTAGTCTGCAGCTCTTCCTCCTGTCTCCCAAGGTCAGGTCCGCATGCCATTACAACAAAGATCAGCATTATTTTTCTAAATCAAGTTTATAATATGGGACGTAATTTTTTCAGATCATCCAGTATAAAGCTTTAAGCCACATAGCCTATGAATTTCATCTGGATCTTTCAAGTGTCTTTGGAGAGGATGACTTTGCTTTGAATGATGGAAAACCTTCCTTCGATCTAGTTGCTCTCCTGGCAACCTTTCACTGATATTTTAAAGCTTGACGGGAATAGTGTGGGACCCAAGTTAGGTGTGAGATCTGGTGCACGGGATTTATCTGGCCAAGAGAGCTGGAAATTTCTCAGGATGCTGGTGAGGAAGAGGAAGAGCTCCATCCGAGCCAGATTTTCTCCTAAACAAACCCTTGGTCCTGAAAAGTCAAAGACAAGATGAACGATCACAGCTATTCATCTAGAGCAGCACACACTTCGATCATAATACCGCGCTACTGAAATACAGGCTTTTTTAGTTTGGTAAAAGTGAGTGTGAAACTCACTAGTGTCCTTAGGATTAAGGGTTTTGTATCACTGTGTGTGTGAGTGTGAGGGGGGAGAAGGAGAAGGAACGGGAGAGGGAAAGGAAGAGGGAACAGGAGAGGGAGAGGGAGAAAAACAGGAGAAGGAGAAGGAAAGGGAGAGGGAATGGGAGAGAATAGCAAAGGAAAACATGCATTTCCTGGTTGGTGAATTGGCATATTTTCTGGTTTAGCCTGCTGAAGGATACCCTCATGCACAGAATGCTTTCACAAATATGGGTGATGATATCCCCAAAGTGAACTTGCTTTTCAGTTGCTCCCCATTGGCCGCATTCACATGATATTAACATGCATCCTAGTTTTCTCCATCCAAGGACGCAGTGAGGCAGAAGGTTTAAGCACAGGGATTGAGTTCACGGGGTTGTCTACCTCCTGGTTCTGTGTGTTGTGCAGCCCTTGCCACTCAAAGGAAAACAGACAGAGAGATAATTTACCTGCCGAAAATGCCAAAAAGGCTTCCGGCTTCACAAACTCTCCCTTTGCATTCAGGAAGTTGGAGGGGTTGAACTCGTGAGGGAACTTCCACTGGGATTCATCATGATGAACCGAATGGAGGTTGATGAAAATGGTGGCGCCCTGAAAACGTCAGGAAAAGTAGATCACATGGGAGAAAGTGCTCAGTGCTGGAAGGGACCTTGAATCAATTTGCCTGAGCCCTCTTTGAGATCTGGCTCAGAATGGATCGCTAGTGGTGAAAAGGATCATACGGCCGAAAGGGAACTGGGTGGTCTTCTAGTCCAACCCCCTTCCCAAGGCAGGAGTCCTTCTAGTATCTCAGACAAATGGCTCTCCAACTTTTTCTGGAAAACCTCCAGCAATGGAGAGGCTGAATCCCTGGTTGGATCTCCCTATGATGAGTTTCCATCCATTGCTTCTTGCCCTGCCTCCAGGTGCTTTGGAGAATAAATCTACCCCTTCTTTTCTCTGACAGCCCTTTAATTATTGGAAGACTGATATCATGTCATGTCTCCTCTAATCCTTGTCCCCTCTTCTCTGTGATTGCCCTTCAAGGATTGGAAAACTGCTACGATGTCTCCCCTAATCCTTGTTTTTGTAGGTCACACAGGAGAAAGTGCTCCGTGATGGAAGGGATCTTGAATCAATCTGCCTGAGCCCTTTTGCGATCTGGTTCAAGAATGGACCACTGGTGGTGCATAGGATCACATGGCTGAAAGAGAACGTGTTGGTCTTCTAGTCCACCCCCATTCCCAAGGGAGTTCCCTTCATCTTCATTGTACAGCTTCCAGACCCATGGCCCACCTGTCAAAGTTCCCAGTTTTACCTTGGGAATTTGATAGCCGCAGAGCTGTGCATTTTGGATAGGTGCATGAGCTACTCCGAGAGGAACAACTGTTGTACAGCGTTGGATTTCATGAATGACAGCATTTGTGTAGGGCAGCTTTTCCCGATCTTCATATTGCAGGTTGGAATTACTTCCCAGAAAAGAGTCTATTTCCTTCCGGCATTTCTCTGCAGTGCAAATAAATTAGTTACTGAGGAGGGTAAGGAAGGAGACCTCAACAGAATTATGCAGTCAGTGCTTCCTGAGGAAAAGGACCGAAGAATTTTTAAGACTAAAACAATGAGGCAACATTCAGAAGATGAGGATATCTGGCACAATTAGATTCTGTTTTAATATCCAGTCTCCATGAAATCAGTTTTACTTCCCGAGGAATTGATTTCATAGTCTATCTAGCAGGGTTAATAATTACATTGTAAAGCGCAGGAAATCAGAAGTCCTGGCAGTTGAAATGAATACAGGTTTATTGTACAGTAACACTCTCTACAAGAATCTGAACTACTAATGGTCCAAGCAAATTGGAGAGAGATAAGAGTCAACAGAATTCAAAGTGGGCTGGACTTAGATCTCTTGTGGACTCCAGACTGAAGTTGCACTTGACCCCACCCTCAGGCTCAGCCTGGTCATCTCCTACATACATTTTTGAAAACATCACACTGATTCCCCATGTGTTGCATCCTTCTCAACTTGGTGCTCTCCTTGAGTTGTGGAAGAGCAATGCATCTCAATGGTATAGAATGAATGATTTGTCTAAATCCAAATTAAGCTTTCAGAAAGGTCTGGAATCACCACTTCAAGTCACATCCTCATTTTGTATGATTAATAGAAGCTTTGGGGGATCTTCATCATTTGCTATTTCCATACCTTGGATCTCTGGAAAGGCTACCAAATAGAGCAATGCCCACTGAATTGTTCCAGCTGTTGTCTCTGATCCAGCAGTCAAAAGGTCCATCAGCAAAATGCGTAATTGTTCTTCTTGAAAACTTGAACCTTTCTGCTCTGCCTTTTATTAGTTAAAACAAAGAAAGAAAGAGAATATAGTCCTCAACATATGTGAACTGGTTCTGAACCATTTGTTCAGTGGCGCTTTTGAACTTATGACATGCTGAAATGAAATGAAATGAAATGAACAGAGTAGAATAAGGTAGAATAGTGAACAGAGAGGAGAGGAGAGAATAGAGAATAGAGAATAGAGAGCAGAGCAGAGCAGAGCAGAGCAGAGCAGAGCAGAGCAGAGCAGAGTAGAGTAGAGTAGAGTAGAAATGAATAGAATAGAATAGAATAGAATAGAATAGAATAGAATAGAATAGA
>NW_020769377.1:21047-49612 GCF_900518735.1 Pseudonaja textilis
GAATAGAATAGAATAGAATAGAATAGAATAGAATAGAATAGAATAGAATAGAATAACAGAGTTGGAAGAGACCTTGAAGATCTTCTAGTCCAACCCCCTGCTTAGGCAGGAAACCCTATATCATTCAGACAAATGGTTGTTCAATCTCTTATGACTTAGGGACAGTTTGCACACTTATGACCATTACAGTATTCTGCAATCACATGATCAAAATTCACTTGGCAACCAGCATTCATTTAAGACAGTTGCAGAATCCCAGGGTCATTTGATCACCATTTACAAGGTTCCCACTCTCAAAGTCCACGAGAGAAGCTGGATTTACTTAATAACCACTTGATTCAGTTAAAGCCCACAGTGATTCACTTAACACTACGAGGTTGTAAAATCAGGCGTGAATCGCTTCACAGATGCCTTGCTTAGTGTTGGAAGCTCCAGCCCCAACTGGGGTTAGTGGTTGAGGGCTGTTTGTGTTATTCTAGAATATTTTCCAATCACATCTCTTGAATGAACTTCATATCCATTTGTGTTCTGATTTAGAACAATGGGTTGGCTGGGTTTATGCAACAGGCTAAGCAAAGTCCCATAGGTGAGTTCAGATAACACAATAGCTTGTTCCTTTCTTTAGGACAAAACTCAAATTCACACAAATTTCCAAAAAGTTTCTGTGGAAGTTGTTTAACTACCCAAGCAACCCATTCTGTATCTTTTTAGGTATCAAAGTAGGGTAGGACCATCCATCAAAGATCTGGTTTTTTTATACTCATACATCTGTAAGTGGTAGCCACAGATACAAGATGAGAACAACTATATAAGAGTGCAAATCAAACAAAGTGGGGTGGATTTTTTTTACCTCCTTTATTTCTTCTAGGTATGCGTCAATGAAATCCTGGGTTTCTCCAGGAATAAACATTGTCTTGTGTTCCTCCACCTCTTTTTCAAGGAAAGCAAAGATTTTTTGGGCATTTCTTACTATTCTCTGATGTGGCAGGGGAAGCCTTCTCACTAAGGGCACAGCATTGTAAAGCTGCCAAAAAGGAGAAAAGAAACCAACATTAATTAAACTGATCGTGCTGGGAGAGAAGAAACACCTTTGGCTATCTATGTTCATGAAGGTTATTTCATGTTCAATGTTTGGTAGGGCTCAGATATTCACATAAGTTAATATAAAGCAGTGTCGTGTCCTCATTAACTCTGGTTCCTGCTGGCTCCACCAAGTCAGTCATCAAATTATGACGTTCCTTTAAAAGTAAATAAAGTTATGCAAGGAAAATCGGATGAAATTCCAAAATATATAAGGCAGTATCCTTCCCCTGCCACGCCCACCAAGCCACACCCAGTATTATAATATCCTGCAGATTTCTGTTTCTCAACCTCAACGACTTTAAGAGAGGTGGACATTTAATTGCAATAAACTGAAATTCCCACTAGCATCTCTGGGAATCGTGACCATTTTCCTGCATCAAGGATACCATGGCCCAGGGTCCCAGCATCATTTTTATAGTTTGTTGTAAAACATCTAGCATAATCCTCAAAGAGCTGTCATTGTTTTCAAAACGTTTCCCAAACAGAATGGAAGACATGATGTTGGTGACAGCAGTTTGGAGAAATGGCTGAGGATCAAAAGGTGAATCTGCAGAATAAAGCAAAAAGAAATAAGATTGGAGATAGTCCTACAATGCATGAACCACCAGCTTCATATCGTAGAATTTAAGCTAGCTACTTTATTGTTCTCTGTCTGTAATACAGGAATCTCCCCAGACTGGAAGCTTTCTCCTGAGGAAAGACCAGCGGTGTCAAACTCGAGGCCCAGGGGCTCGATCCGGATCTTGGGGTGCTTAGATCTGGCCTGCGGGTCCCCCCTAGAAACAGCAAAGGAATGGCCCACAGTGCCTCTGCCAGTGAAAATGGAGCTCAGCAGGATCACAGACCGCCATTTGGAGCTCCGTTTTCACTGGCAGTGGGTTGCAGGAGGCCGTCACAGCCGAAAACAGAGCTCAGGAGCCCGTTTTTGCTGCCAGAGTGCTCAGACCACCACAAATGCTCCTGACTCGAGTGATGTCGAGCTGGCCACACCCATCCTGGTCACGTCCCCCCCTTCCACCCTCTCGCCGAGGTCAAACACAATCCTGATGCAGCTTTCAATGAAATTGAGTTTGATACCCTTGTTGTAAATCATTCAAGGGGAGATAAGGTCGATTGCTCTTGGTGTTTATGTAGGGACACCAGTCTGCTTCCTCATTTAGGCCTTCCTCCTATCCAAAATGGTTATTCCTCAACAAATCCTCAGCTTACAACCATTCAAAGTTGCAGCAGACTACAGGAAAGGTAATTAGACTCGGATTTGAAGTTCCAGTGGCCATTTCCCCCAGATAATTATGTGATCTTATCTTGGGTTTCGCAGCCTGTATTGACAGCTGTCTGCAGCAAATGGAGAACACATAACCATGATTTATGCCTTTTGCCAGAAGCCATAGATTCACTGAACGACCGTGGTGATTTGCTTAACAACCTCTGATAAGCAACAAAAGGTCACAAAAACCCATCACCCACTTCACAAATAGCATGACTTACAACCGTAATTCCAGACTCAGTTGTGATTGTAACTCCGTGATGGCACAGTAGTTAAGAGTGCAGTACTGCAGACTACTTCTGCTGACTGCCAGCTGCCAGCAGTTTGGCAGATCGAATCTCACCAGGCTCAAGGTTGACTCAACCTTCCATCTTTTCGAAGTGGGTAAAATGAGGACCCGGATTATTTGGGGGGAATAGGTTGAGTCTGTAAACCCCTTAAAGAGGGCTGTAAAGCGGTATATATGTTTAAGCGTTATTGCCCTTCCATCAATCCATCATCCATTTCTTATGCACAGTGGTTAGACTGCAGTATTGCAGGTTGACTCTGCCAACTGCCAGGAGTTCAATCCTAACCGGCTCAAGGTTGACTCTTCTGAGGTCAGTCAAACGAGGATCCAGATTGTTGGGGGCAAGAGGCGGACTCTGTAAACCACTTAGAGAGGGCTTGAAGCACTGTGAAGCGGTATATAAATCTAAGTGCTATTGTTATTGCTATTAACTGTACTTGTGAACTATCACCTTTCATTTCTCATCAGTCAAGTGTCTTCCGAAGAAATAAAGATGGGAAGGACCTCCAGCTTTGGGGACTTCTTTGGTCCAGAAAAAGGAAAAGAACCAGCATGGTAGGCAAAGGCAGGCAGCGTTAAAGCTTTGAGCCTATTTAGGTAGCCAGTGGTAGTCTTTTTATGCATGTGTTTCCATGAGTTATCTCAGAATTCCAATTTGTCTGTTCCAACCAGTTACCACCACAATGAAAAGCATGAACAATGTTATGGGGGTTTTTTTCCCTAAAGAAAAGGGGTGGGAGGGAGGAAGTGGAAGTGGAAACTGATTTGAGAGCACCCCCTGCTGTTAAAAGAAAAACCCCGTAGATCTCTAAAGTTTTGAAATGAACTAATTAAACTAGAAGACCTAATAAAACAGGAATTGAAAGAAAGGATTAAAGGAATTGCACTGTGAAGAGAAAGCTTAAAAAATGTTAGAAAATGGAGGACAAGCTAGGAAGAGATTAATTAATGCTTTAATGAGAGTTAGAGACGATGGCGAAAGAGGGGAAAGATAAGGATTCCACATGAATGGGTGCACTATAATCTGAGACAGTGGTCGCCAACCGGTGGGCCGAGCCCACTGGTGGTCTGCAAGAAAATTTTGGTGGTCCGTAGAGAAATGTTACCCCCAGAGCACCCCCCCAAAGCAATAAATCCAGGCTGCACAGGAACAAGGCTGCGCCACCCACATGGCCCGTGGGAACACATCACTTCCATTACGAACAACATGAGGTAGTAAGGGGAGGGGGGAAAGGGTGGAGGGGGGGAACTTGCCTGGCCACTGGGCTACTTCTTTCCACTTTTTTCTTCTGCTTTTGGCTGCGTGCAAGGAAAGGAACAAAAGTCTTTTTCACCTCCAAACTCAGCCAGGACAGAAAGAAAGGCTTCTGCTGCTTCTGCTGTTTTCCTTGCATGAAGCCAAAAGTCTCTCTCTCTCTCTCTCCCCCAGAAAATGGAGCTGGAAACAGTATCCTGCGATCCCAAATAAAGAACGATCGATCAATAGGAAAACGGGGTGAGGAATTTTCCTGCAGACTTTTGGGGGGATTTTCCCCAGGGTCTCGGCAGACAAGAGACCCTGGGAAAATCCCCCCCCAAAGAGGGAGTCAGTTTGTTTTCCAATGCACCAGAAGGGAAGACAAGAAACAATGGATGGAAACTAATCAAGGAGAGAAGCAACCTAGAACTAAGGAGAAATTTCTTGACAACTATAACAATTAATCAGTGGAACAGTTTTGTCTTCAGAAGTTGTGGGTGCTTCGTCACTGGAGATTTTTAAGAAGTGACTGGACAGACGATTTGCTTAACCAGCTCTAATAACTAATAACTCACTGGACAGTCACTTGTCTGAAATGGTATAGGGTCTCCTGCTTGAGCAGGGGACTAGACTAGATGACCTCCAAGGTCCCTTCCAGTTCTATTCTGATTGATTGAAAGGCAATCTTATTTTAATGTGCTTTAACTGTGGAGTCCTTGGTGCTCTCCAAGCTCAATTGTTTGCTTGTAGATGTTTCATCACCCACCTATGCAACATCATCCTGTTACCTAGTGGGGGTATGAATTATCTGAAACCTACGAATATTCTCTTGCATTGGAATTTGCTTTAAGTTTTATACAACCAGGATGCTAAGCTCCTCCCACTCTGCATCAACCCACACACACACATACACTCACACACAAACCTGGGTCAACTGTGAAATCAATTGAATTCTGTCCTGTGGAAAAAGAAGTCACATTGGTGTGAGGATTCCCCAGCCATCCCGTCCTGCCCCAGGTGAGCTTACCTGAGTTTTCAGCAAATGCTTCAATCAAACAAGTTGCCTCCTGCAAGATCTTCTCTTCCATCGATTTTTTGCCTAGTCCAAAGTTCCTGAGAAGCATCAGTGAAAACCTCCGTTGTTCTTTCCACGCTTGGCTGTAAGGGGCTGAGATTATGCCTGTAAAAATGAAAGGTGGAAAAGGAAACAATGGAACTACGGGGATTTCCCTGTACAGTTAGTCCTTACAGCAGTTCATTTATTGACCATTCAAAGTTACAACTCTACTGGGGGAAAAAGTGACTTATGACTGGTTTTCATACTTATGACCATTGCAGTGTATTGAGGTATTCCCCATTAGGAGAATGAGTGCACTCAGGGGAAAATAGTGAGAATGGTGTTGAATAACACACAACCAACACACAGATACACTGAATAGTAAAATGTAGGTTTTATTTCCAGTAAATGGGTAAACAAAGTCCAACAAACGGTCCAAATCGTACATGGTTAAAGCAGTTAGTATTCAATACAAGCAGTCCAGGGATAATCAAAAAACAAAGTCCAGTATCATAAACAAAATTCAGTAAATGGAGTTTTCTAACAGTTGCAAGACTCACAGCAATCCAGGCAGAACAACGATCAGGCAAAAGGCAAAAGAGAAATGCAAAGAGAAAGAAACCAGGTTTCTGGCTCCATCTTATGGCCGTTGGAAGAACCTCAGCCAATCACAATTACAGCATTCTCTTAAAGCTACAGTATTAAATTACTATCCTGGTTTATATATTGCCAACCCAACTGTTAGGTGACTATCAATTCCTAATACAGTGGCCCCCTGGTCACATGATCAAAATTCAGCTGATTGGCACTTGACTCATATTTATGATGGTTGTCGTGTCCTGGGATCATGTCAAGCTTCTTTTGCGACCTTTTGACAAGGAAATTCAGTGGGGAAGCCAGATCCACTTATTAATTCTGTTCACTAACTTAACAACTGCGGTGATTCCCTTAACAACGATGGCACAAAGGTCGTAAAGTGGGGCAAAACTCACTTAACAACTGTCTTGCTTAGCAATATTGGGCTCACTTGTGGTCGTAAGTTGAGGACTCCCTGATGGTAAAATCTGATTAATGAATTATTCTGTGGATTCAGGTAATCATCCATCTTATAATTGCCAATGTAACATCAACATCCAACAAAAAGAATAAGTAGCAGGTTTCCAAGTGATGAAATTCATTTAAAAAGAAAAAAGCAAACTCCATCTTCCAAAACAGTTTCTTTTATTTAGGAAAACATCAAATTGGCAAAGTTTGTTGTAATTCCAGATCTGACACAACCTGGAATTACACCACATAATATTGGAAGTTAGAAACTGCCCCCCCAAAAGTCACATTCTCCAACAGAAGTAAATCAACATTGCCTGGTGTCGTCAACCTCCACCTCCAGGTCTCAGAAGGGCCAGCTTTTGTTCCCACGGGAAGGAGAACCACCTAGCCTAAACAACTCCCACTATCTCCACTCCTTCCTCCTTAGGAATGTGGCAAGCCCGAAACACTTCCCGCCCCATAACCAGTAAAGAGAAAGGAAGAAAAGGAATATATAATAAGGCTAAATAAAATGGCTATGCATATGTCAATTTCGGGCTTGACAACAACAAGAGCATATATATTGTGTACCTTTTTTCTTAACCATATCATCGATTATTGGATTATCTGGCCTCCCAGCAAATTCTAGGCCTTTTGTCACCAGGACCTCTTTGGCTGAAGAAAACCCATGAGTGAAGACTGCAAGCTTTCCTCCGATGTAGAGACTGAAGACGGGACCATATTTTTGGGCTAGCTGAAATGAAATCACCGGGATTAACCTAGAAGCATTAGGAGATCGGTTGGAAACAATCACTTGGAAGGATGCAACATGAATGAGAGGTGAGATTACTTGAACCTCCATCTCCTTCAAAAACCTTCAGCATATCCTTTCCCCTCCTGTCCGGGCACAGATGCAAATAGCAAATTAACAAATAGCCTCATTTCATCCGATTTCCACAACCCAATTGACTCTATTAATCTAACCTAGTTAATGAATTAGATCAAATTATTCTTTCCTAAGTGCTAGGAAAATACTGCAACCTTACCAAGAGCCTAGCTGAAAAGCTATACAAGCACAACTAAAAAAAGTAGAACACAATGTTATGAAATTGCCATATAACTATGCTCAGTAAGTAAGCATTTTAATTACGAATAGGCTAACGAGTGGAAATATAATATAAAACTGTGATACAGATGAGGATTAATGAAAGGCCATTGATAGAGGGGACAAGAATAGGAAGAAGACTCAGCAGAGTATTTTTTTAAAAAAAACAAGGGTCTACCTTTTGATTATGGAAAAAACATTTTTTTTCTTCTTTTTAAGTTTCTTCTTAAATGAACTGTACTTATGTTCTCCAAAATACCAAAATTCTTTCAAAGCCCATATAAAGCAGGCATGGTTCTATAAATTATTTCATCTCAAAAAGCTAATGATTCTCTTTTGAGCAGCCATTAACTATCAGGATTCCTTTGAATCAAATATACATCTCTACAGAGCAGATCCTCAAAGATCTAGATAACATTCTGAAAGTTTGCTTCCCTCAGTCTTTGATCCTTCTTTTTGCAGGAGGATGCTTTAAAAGAGATATTTTTGGGCAAACTCACTCTGTGGAGATTTAATGTGAGATCGAATAAGGATCCGTACCTGATCCAAGCCCTTGAGGGGATCCTTCTTACTGAACTGAAGCAGGCTCCCAATCAGGGGAAGGCTCCATGGTCCAGGAGGGAAACCTTTGGGACGTTGGCTCTTCCAGAAATAGAGAAATAGGATGGAAAGAACGACCAGCCAGCTGAGAATATCCATGTTGATAGAAGAGATGTTCCTCTCTGTCTTTTTCTGCTGCTGTGATTTTAGCAAACCAGCCAGAGATTAAATCTTTAAGGTCAGGATGAAGGATAAACTTTGAACAGAAACAAGGTTTCACAACCTGCATTTTAAGAAACAGGAAAGTTTGGGTTACCTGCCATTAAAATCTTTCTTTTCGTCAACAGGAGGGCCACACAGGTACCCTTTGATTTATTTATCAGTGACCATACAAAGTTCTCATGATCCTGGCCACAGGCGGTCCTTGAATTATGCCCATTCACCATAGCCTAGTTAGAATAAAAGAGCTGGAAGGGACCTTGGAGGTCTTCTAGTCCAGCCCCTTGCTCAAGCATGAGACCTTATACCATTTCAGACAAGTGACTGTCCAGTCTCTTCTTAAAAAACTCCAGGGATGGAGCTCCTACAACTTCAGAAGGCCAGCCGTTTCACTGATTGATTGTCCTCACTGTTAGAAAGTTTCTCCTTAACTCCAGGTTGCTTCTCTCCTTGATTAGTTTCCATCCATCGCTTCTTGTCCTGCCTTCAGGTGCTTTGGAGAATAGCTTGACTCCCTCTTCTTTGAGGCAGCCCCTGAGATATTGGAAGACTGCTATCATGTCACCCCTAGTCCTTCTTTTCACTAGACTAGCCAAACCCAATTCCTGCAACCGTTCTCCGTATGGTTTAGCCTCAAGGTTGCTCTGCTTTGCACTCTCACTAGAGTCTCAACTTCTTTTTTAATATGGTGGGGACCAAAACTGGATGCAAGATTCCAAAACTGTGGGTTGGAAAGAGCACATGATAAAGTGTGGTTAGCCTCCCTGTGAACTGATCTGATGGACCCAATAACAACTCTGATTTTAGAGCAAAATTTAAAAAGAGGTGAAAAATATGAAATCACAGGGCCCGAGTGGGGTGGCTTGACACGTTTTTCATCATTTTCTAACTCCATGAGGTTCTCATCCCTTCCCCTAAATGGCCCAGCTACAAAATCCAACTCTATTGAGTTGCACAGCCTGGTTACGCAACACCAGTTGTATGGCAATTTTACAAATTTTTCTCTGCTCCATGTTTAGCCTACATTGCATTCATGTAGGCTAACGTGAGGTTTTCAGGTGGGTTTTTTTTTTCCTCCACAGAAATGGTTAATGGAAATGTTGTGGAGCAAGGAAAAACAGGGTCCTAATGTTTAGCTCACCCACTCGCTAACTAAATATTTACACAGAATTACATAGAATAACAGAGTTGGAAGGGAACTTGGAGGTCTTCTAGTCAAACCCCTGGCTCAAGCATGAGACTTTATACCATTCTGCAGAAACATCTGTCTGATATCTTCTTTAAAACTCCAGCAATGGAGGACCCACAACTTCTGGCAGCCAACTATTCCACTGATTAGTTGTTCTAACTTTCAGGAAATTCTCCTTAATTCTAGATTGGATCTCTCTTTAATAATCTTCAGTCCCTTACTTTTTGTCCTGCCCTCAGGTGCCTGTTTGCTGCTAGCTAAAGCCTTTGAGGGCACAATGGCAATCTAGTAAAATGATAGCCAAATAAAAATACCTGAAAAACAGGAATCCCTGGCCCTAGTCATACCTCTGATGTGGCTTCACAGGTATCTCCTTATTCATCATTTTCTTATTAAATGCAGTTTGCATTCCTTTCCCTTCCCTTCATCCAACACCCCACCCCCCCAACTACAGATGATAATTAAAAAAAACCCTATGATTTACAGAACTTGGTTACCCGACTCCAGTTGCAAGCTAAGTTTGCAAGGTTTTTTTCTGCTCCACGTTCAGTGTAAATTGCCTTCTTGAGATATTTCATAGACACTGTGGCATCAGCATTTAAAGTTTCCCATTGCTGTTGTTGTTTTTTAAGTGTTACTTAAATTTGAACACTAACTAGCTGGCAGAAGACAAGCTGCTCTGCTTGGTGGGAAGCAAGAAGTTTTTGCAGGTAATCTCTCCTTAGCCTGATCCTTCTTCATAGGATGGAGAGAGTGGGAAAAAATTTTTTTAAGAGAATAAGCTGTTTGTGTAGCATATCTACAGCTCCTGGCCCTGGGTTGTGGCTTGATCACATTGGTTAAAATAGCAGTAGCTGTGAGAAGGATCTTGGAATCTTAGTGGACAACCAGTTAAATATGAGCCAGCCGTGTGCAGTGGCAGCCAAAAAAGCCAATGCAATCCTAAGTTGCATGAACAGAGGGATACAATCAAGATCAAGGGAGGTACTAATACTACTCTATAAAACCTGAGTAAGACCACATCTAGAATATTGCATCCAGTTTTGGTCACCACACAATAAGAAAGATGTTGAGACTCTAGAAAGAGTGCAGAGAAGAGCAACCAAGATGATTAGGGGAATGGAGGCTAAAACATACAACGAACGGTTACAGAAACCGGGCATGGCTAAGTCTAGTGAAGAGAAGGACCAGGTGAGACATGACAGCAGTCTTCCAGTATCTGAGGAGCTGCCACAGAGAGGAGGAGGGGGTCAAGCTATTCTCCAAAGCATCCAAAGGCCAGACAAGGAATAATGGATGGAAACTGAACAAGGAGAGATTCAACCTGGAAATGAGGAGGAATTTTCTGACAGTGAGAACAATCAACCAATGGAACAGAAGTTGCCTTCAGAAGTTGTGGGAGCTTCACCACTGGAGGCTTTAAAGAAGAGACTGGACTGCCATCTGTCAGAAATGGTGAAGGGTCTCCTGCTTGGGCGGGGGCGGGGGGGTGGACTAGATGACCTACAAGGTCCCTTCCCATTCTGTTAATCTGTTCATCTCTTAAAAGCATTGCTTTGTGTCGTACAAGGCAACAAGCCAGGCACACGAGCCTTCTGGAGGACAGAGGAGAGGTCAATGGGTAAACAAAAGCCGAAAGAATGAAATTAACTAGTCTTGTCTTTTTCCATCCAGAAAGCATGATTGAGGTCCTCACTTAGCATTCACTTCGCTTAGCACTTAGTTGCTGGTCCCAATTAGGCGTGTTAAACAAGTGTTTGTAGAGATTCTCAGTCCTCCGGGTCCTGGTTGTGCCAAAGGTGCTTTTTCAGGAGGCAACTGGACTTTCTGGTTTTAATTGTGAAGTCGTTTCACTTCATTGAAGAAGTGAAGTGAAGAAGCTTCTTGGATGAGAAGTGAAACGTCTTCAAAGAAAATCCAGAAAATCCAGAAAATCCATTTGCCTCTTAAAAAAGCGTCTTCATAGAAAATAATAAAAATAAGAAGAAGCAAAACGTCTTCAAAGAAAAACCAGAAAGTCCAGTTGCCTCATTAAAAAAAAAGCACCTTTGTGTTGTTAAGCAAGAACTATATGTAGTTTTTCTTCCATTTTCCCCAGCATTTGAGCCTCTTCCCAGAGAATGGCAAAGTCTAATAAGAAATGTGTGTCCTCCAAGATAAGGAAGCCTGGAACTGCATCCCAAGATATTTTTACCTGGTCGGTTGGGGTTCCATTAATTTGCTATTTATTTAACCTACTGTTGTGTTGCACAAACACTGGCATTTTAATTATTTTATATCATTTGCTATAAGTTGTTGTTTTTTTCCCGGCAAAAGAAAGCCAATGCCCTTCTTATTCTCACCTGGCAGACAAATCAAATGCCTATGTAATGTGCATATATACTCAGGCTGGAAATGCAATATCCGCTAACATTGAAGAGGGATTGATGGAGAAAGCCTGAGTCTTTGGAGTCAGGGACAAAATATATTGAACTTTTAGGACCTGCTGCCCCCTGCTGGCTTACTGAGGAGCTGCAAACTCAATGGGAAAAATAGGGCAATATCTTTGGAAACGATATTGTTTGGGGTTTCCCCGGCTGTAATGTGTGGCTGTGAAAGTTGGACCATAAGGAAGACTGAGCGCCAAAGAATGGAGGCTTTTGAACGGTGGTGCTGGAGAAGATTCCTGTGGGGCCCTTGGACTGCAAGGCGATCCAACCGGTCAGTCCTTAGAGAAGATCAACCCTGACTGCTCTTTAAAGTGTGGTTTCACACTCTGCGCTAGAAATTGTGGTGTGGTGCAAAGAAATGCAACCAGAAGATCAATAGGCCTGGATCAGATCCCTCTGGTTTCTAAAAATCGCTAGAATAGTGTCCTCTTTAGGCACCATAAGCTCTAACAAGTCAGATCAAGAACGAACTGATGTATACGTACAATAACTTTGGTGAATTTTAATCTTAATTTTTTCTTGGGTGGCTTATATAGGTGGATGAGTCCAGCTCATTCAATTGTTTTATGATTTGGCCTAGTATAAGAATCTAGAGGATGGGTTAATTCAGTATTCAAGATGAATATGCAGGATTTGTGAACAGATAGCAATGTACCGTATTTATTAGATATTCAACTTCCAGCTATAAAAGGCTTGGTGATGCAGTGGTTAGAGCGCAGTACTGCAGGCTACTTCTGCTGACTGCCGGCTGACTGCAATTTAACAGTTTGAATCTCACCAGGCTCAAGGTTGACTCGGCCTTCCATCCTTCCAAGGTGGGTAAAATGAGGACCCAAATTGTTGGTGGCAATATGTTGACTCTGTAAACCGCTTAGAGAGGACTGTAAAGCACTGTGAAGCGGTATATAAGTTTAAATGCTATTGCTATTGCCACTGTAGTCAATTTTAATTAAATGACAGTGACAATTTCACTCAAATGTAGTCATTGTCCTAGGTTGCTTTGGGAGACCAGCAAATCTACCATTCAGAGTTAATGACGTGGCACATTGTGTGAACCCAACCAATTGCAGCTTCTTTTTCCATCCATGATTAAACAAGCCATGATTCAGCACAAGAAAGAAACCCAGCCCATATTGGCAACATTTAAGAGTTCTGAAGAAGAAGATTCTTACAACCCAACAACATTTGTTTTCCACCATTGGTCTTTTTATTCTTGGCCTTCATCCCTGCAATGGAGCCTCTTGATAGCTCATCAGCAATGCAGGATCCGACTGGAAATTTCTTCTCCATGCTGCAATGCTTCCTGGCCCAAGAAGGTCCTACTGACAGTAAAAAGTCAAGACGTTTTCCTGGTTGCCTCTGATCAGGATCACAGGAGACCTGAGATCTTGCGAGAGGGTCTCCAGCCAAGCCATGTACAGGCTACTGGGACATCCCTTTCGGCCAACTGGCATAGTTCTGAAAAAAATGACAAGGAACAGGAGAAAGAAAACAAGTTTGTGTTTGTCTATCCTGAACCTAATGGAAATCACAATTTTTGTTGCTGATTTGCTAAGGGCATTTTGCTCCCTTTGTACACCTTTTTGTGCTATAGCTGTGAAGGGAATCACTGCAGTTCTTAGGTTAGTAACGCCGTTGTTAAATGAATCTGGCTTTCGCATTGGCTTTGCTTGTAGTAAGGTCACCAAAAGGGGATCACAGGACTCTGCAACAGTCATAAAAATGAGTCGGTGGCCAAGCATCTGAATCGTGATCACGTGACTATGGGGATGCTGCAACAATCGTAAGGGTGAAAAACGGTCATAAGTCACGTTCTTCAGTGATGTTGTATCTTCCAATGGTCACTAAATGAATTGTTGTACAAGGACTACCAAGGACTACTCTTGGACCTGATCTGCATATTGCATAAAAAAGTACAGGTAAAGGTTCCCCTTACACCTATGCGCTAGTCATTTCCAGCTCTAGGGGGCGGTGCTCATCTCTGTTACAAAGCCAGCGCTGTCCGAAGACGTCTCCGTGGTCATGTGGCCAGCATGATTGAACACTGAAGGCACATGGAACGCTGTTCTCTTCCCACCAAAGGGGTCCCTATTTTTCTATTTGCACTTTTTACATGCTTTCGAACTTCTGGGTTGGCAGAAGAAGGAACAAGTAATGGGAGCTCACTCCTTTATGCGGTGCTAGGGATTCAAACCACCAAACTGCCGACCTTTCTGACTGACAAGCTCAGCATCTTAGCCACTAAGCCACCAAGTCCTTCCATATTGCATAGATTTAAAAAAAAAGCAACCCAATGAAGGATTTTGTATATGTGGGCATTAAAGGTCATTGTGTTTGCTTTCTCTGGCCACTTCTCTAATCTCTTACAATTCTTTGGAATGCTTATTCCATTTTCTTTGGAAATAAGTATTCCAAGTAGTGTGGTTGTGACATCTGCAAATCTTAAAAACAGGACATGTAAGATGGGGTGAGAGAGAGGCCAGAGATTAAAGAAGGCAAACCTAAGCCAACACATCTTGAAAAAGATTCTTAGTCATCCAGGTAGACTTGTCTGGAAGTTGAGTCATCGCAACTCAACTATTTTTTTTTTGTGGGTTTGAGTTGTTTCACTGCCCATCCCAGCAGTTTCTTCAGTCTGAACAATGTTGGGTAGAGGAATAAATTGCATTGGTATTTGCAAACTCCTAAAATTCTTCGGGGTATTTCTGCACCATAGAACATAGAATAATAGAGTTGGAAGGAACCTTGGAGGTCTTCCAGTCCAAGACAGAAGACCCTAGACCATTTCAGATAAATGATTGTCCATCTCTTTCTGAAAGCCTCCAGTGATGGAGCACCCACAACTTCTGGAGGCAACCTGTTCCACTGATTAATTGCTCTCACTGTCAGGAAATTTCTCCTTAGTTCTTGGTTGCTTCTCTCCTTGGTTAGTTTCCATCCATTGTTTCTTGTCTTGCCTTCTGGTGCTCTGAAAAATAGCTTGACCCCCTTGTCTTTGAAGGAGCCCCTCAAATATTGGAAGACTGCTATCATGTCTCCCTTAGTCCTTCTTTTCATTAGATTAGATATCCTCAATTCATGTAACCATTCTCCGTATACTTTAACCTCCAGCTCCGAAGTCATCTTTGTTGCCTTTCTATTTCCAAAGTCTCAAGGTTTCTTCTCTAAAGTGCATGACAATATGTCAGTGAAGATTCTCAGTCATTCAGGTAGAATTGTCCGGAAATTGAGTGATGGTGATTGGAATTATTAATTTGTTCAAACTGAAGAAGCTGTTTGCATGGGCAGCAAAAATATCTCAAATTCACAAAAAATAAGTCTAGTTGCCATGACTCAACTTCCAGACTGAGCCAACACACTTGTCCAACAGCTTTTCCTACACAGATTCCATCCCTAGCAACTCCTAGCGAGTAGGGTTTACATTTTGCTCATTGGTGACTTCTCTTACTTACATGAAAATAAGAGCAGCATCCCGAGAATAATCCAGCAAAATTTCATTCATTCTCACCTGTCGAAGTGACTGAAATAGAAGGCAGAAAAGGCTCAGCACAGGTAGATATAAAGTGTCAGGTACAAGCAACCAGAACAGCTCTGACAACGGGTCAAGTAAATTTCTCTATTGTTGACCACCTGCTTCCAAGAATCTCACCAGATTGTCTGCCTTCTCTTGGGAAATGGCAGGTATTAAGGGTTTCACCTCAAACATTTTCTCTTTTGAATGGACTCTACGCTGGAACATCTTTTACGCCATCTATTGGGACCTTCCCTCCTTCCATTGGTGGTTCTACCACATAAAGAAATATAAAGAAACTCAAGGGTTGGTTGTTTTGTTTTGTTTTGTTGGAGACCCAAACAAGAATCCACTCCCTACTATCAAATGTTCTGTGAATGAGTTTGGAGGTTCTCCATAAAATCTAAGAAGAACCTGGCAAGATCAAGCCAAAAATTCCAATTTAGCACTCTATGTCACAGAGCAGCCAATCCGGAGGCATCCAGAAAAACCACAAGATAGAAGGTTCAAAGTTCTCTTCCATCTTGAACTCCAACGGTGCAAGCAAGGAGTCCAGCCAGATTTCACCAGGATCACAAGGACAAAGGGATGGGCAGAGGTCCAGAAGCTCACAACGGCCCCACCAATCTGGGTCTGTAATGCATGTATTAAGTCACAGGGTTTGCATTCTGATCTCATAATCAGAATCCCTTTTCCAATCTTTTTTTCCCCCTAGCTCTTTTCCCAAGCCCTCTGCTTCCACGGACAACCAGGGATACGTGGATGGCTCCGATCCATTTCAAAAATCAAGCCGAATCCATAGTTTCAGCTGGACGTGTCAAATCCAGTCGTTCTGATTCTTCTGTCTGATTCTAACAGACTTGAGAAAAGTGGGGTTAACTTTAATCATTGGATCTGGAACTTTCAATTCTGTTTGGAAAGCTGATCCGGTTCAGATCTGAGGTAGAATGGCTGTTGAATTTCCACATCAACACTAGAATAATATTCTTATTCCCTAAGAAGGTGGGCTTGAAAACACCTTCCAACAAAATCATCATCTTCCTTTAATGACTTCCTTTAATAGTCCCTTGCAAGGCGGAATCTGGGCAATTGAACGGAGCTAGCAGAGTATTTATTGGCCGGATGCCCTTCCTGTCACCTATGCGGAGTTTTGTTCAGCTGATATATTCTCACTGTGCCCAGAGAAAGAGAAATATCTGCCTCTACCTAGGATTGAACTCACAGCCTCCTGATTGTGAGGCGAGACCTCCACCTCTAGGCCATCACACCACTCCCCTTCCAACATAATGTAAAAGGACTTCTAAACTTCCCTGACAGGTTAACCAGGTTGACCAAAGGTGACAGATTGAAAGACCTGGAGTTAGAAAGAGATGAGACGCTGATGGCCTCGGTCTCCCAACTTGCTCCCTTTTCTTGTCCCAATGTCTGAAATCCACCCCAGGGAAGGTCATCCAAACCTTAGCTTTGTTTTTTGCAACCTCTTCATCGGAAATTTTCCATGGGCAACCATGACGCATCTCATTCACCACCGCATTGTCTTTGAAGCCATCGTTCAGTCTGAACGGAGCAATTAAGTCATCAAATCTCTTCACACTAGGAACAAAACTAGCGTGAGTTTTCATCGGGAACCAAATTCATCCGTGCCCTGGTCTTAGCCAAAAGAGGACACCTGCCTAGAGAAAGGAATCCGGCCAATTTTAAGAACTAACTCTTGACTATTGTCAGGCATGCAAGACCAGGTCCACACATGAAGTTTCAATTAAACTGATTCATTGCTAAAAACCTATGCACAGGAATCTACTCAACTAACTGTTAGCACCTACCTGGAATTAGATAAAGGTCAACTGCACTCAAAGGGAATAGAGTGGAGTGGAGTGGAGTGGAGTGGAACAGAACAGAATAGGAGCTGGAAGGGCCCTTGGAGGTCTTCTAGTCCAGCCCTCTGCTCAAGCAGGAGAGCCTATATTATTTCAGGTAAGTGACTGTCTAGTCTCTTCTTAAAAACATCCAGTGATGGGAGCGCCCATGATTTCTGGAGGGAAGCTGTTCCATTGGTTAACTGTCTTCACTTTTAGGACGTTTCTCCCTAATTCCAGGTTGTTTCTCTCTTTGGATTAGTTTCAACCACCTCTTGTGGCTACATAGGGATTCTACGCTGATTCCCCCTTTTCACTCCACCACTCCCAGGTTCTTCTCCTACACCCATACAGGAACACCAAAAACTACCATGGCTGTGGTTAATTTTCTGAATCTCATCTCATCTGGATCTTTGCAACCAGGTCTAATAGCCCTAAGGTGGGCCCTCTGGATAGCAAATGCTGCGGAGCGTGGCCTTTGTAGGAATGGCCCCCAGGTGTTGGCCTCACTTTGATTGGCCAGCTGAAAAACCATGGAAGAGATGGGAAGAACAAGAATTCTGGCTGGTCTTTGGACTAATCATGAGACCTGGCTTGGCTTAGAGTGATTAGCTGCTCCTGTATTGACAATCTGTTTTCATATCTTTCAATCTGTTTTAAATCAAATTTATTTCCTACAATAGTCCAGATAGAGATCATCCTCTACTTATAGCATTCAATTAGCGATCATTCAAAATTTGCAACTGCGCTGAAAAAATGACTTGCAGCTGGTCCTTACACTTACAGCCATCACAGCATCTTCATGGTCACATAATCAGAATCCAGGCGTTTGGCAACTGGCCATGTATTGATGATGGTTGCAGCCTCCCAAGATCATGTGATCATCATGACCTTCCCAGCCAGCTTCTGACAAGCAAAGTGTTGGAAGCTGGGTTCATTGAATGCCCACTTACTAACTGTTGTAATTTACTGTATATAGATAGATACATTTTTAACTGGAATAGGCTTTATGGTGGGATGCTGTAGTATTGGCCCATACATTAATGCATAACAACAACAACAACAATAATAATGATGATGATGATGATAATAATAATGATGATAATAATAATAATAATGCTTTACTGTTCAGGTCGGGGTTTCTGGTTAATATCTGGAAGGACGTGAACCTCATGAAATCCAAGCCGAAACTTGCTTAATAAAGAGACAATCCTAAGGAAGGGGAAAAAAGTTATTTCAACCATCTTTCTAATATACATTTCTCTGTTTTGATGCTCCCCGACTCCATTTCTCCACGCAAATGGTGTATTTGGGGCACAACAGCCCTGAATTCTACAGGTGGAACTCACGCTTTCCGCTCTTCGTCCATTCGGTTGATCTGCCCACCGACAAACACTCGGATCTTGCATTTCCCCCACCTCTTTTTGCGGCCAAGGAGGTAAGGGATGAGAAGAGTCAGACCTGGTGATGGAAAACCACAGAGGAATCTCAATAACCAACACACACCCCCACCTTCCTTCTCCTGGTTGCATTTAAATCCTACTTAGAACCCAGAACCCAGAATAATAGAGATGAAAGAGACCCTGGAGGTCTTCCAGTCCAACCATTCCTTCTGTTGTGGCCTATTGGCCTCTGGTCCCTCCAGCAGCCGAATCAGAGGAGGAGGAGGAGGAGGAGTGGGAGTCAGGGTCAGCATCAAGGCAACCTGAGAGCTCCGAGGGGGAAGAGGAATAGAGCTGACAGAGAGAGAGAGAGAGAGAGGCGGAGCCTGGGCTGTCCATCATCCCTCAGATGGAGAATCAACAGCCCCCAGGTCTGGAGGTGGCTGATGAGGAAGAGGAGGAATAGCTGGGTCCAGTGCCTGACGGAACAGATGCGCAGAGGGCAGAGGAGAGGAGAGCAGTGGAAATCTATGGGCCGGTCCTTGGGACAGAAGAGCCACCACTGCTAGCGAAGAACCCACCCGAGCTCTGGGGATAAAAGGCAGGGGGCAGAGATGAATAGATGTGGGAGACAACTGTTCATTTCCCTGCTGGCCAGACTTATTAGCCTGCGTGAAGAGAGAAACTTTTTGGCACTGCTGACGTTCCTAATAAAGGGATCATTGATTTAACTTCATAGGGTTTGTTGTGTTTGGGGAACTGGGTCAGAACATCTTCCCAAAACTCAAGCTAATGTAAGATGATGAGATCTCAGGAACTCAGGTTAGCTTCAATACGGGGCTAGACTAGAGGATGGTTCTGAGGCCATTTGCTGGAACGAAACAAGGCCACTGCTGGCATTTTTTAAAAAAAGGAAATCAGAGTTCGGGCAGTTGAGCAGCATTGGCTGGGTTCACCTACTAAATTGCAACCCAGAATGCTAGAAAATCCAGGAAAAAAAGAAACATTTAGCAACCCCCAAGGCTTGTTTTCTTCTTGAGCCCTACATGAGAAGGAAAAACCAGCCTTACCTCCATCATCAAACAGCCAGTAGATATCAATCGTTTTCTTGCCATGATCCATCTGGAAAATTGTGCTCGCCTGTCGTTCTGCCATTGAGGCATCAGGATCCACTAGGAAGCGGGAAAGATGGAGAAAGAGAAGGAGAAAGGGGAGAGGAGGGGAGAAGAGGAGAGGAGAGGAGGGGAGAAGAGGAGAGGAGGGGATAAGAGGAGAGGAGGGGAGGGGAGAGGAGGGGAGGGAAGGGGAAGGGGAGAGGAGGGGAGAGGAGAAGAGAAGAGAGAAGAGAAAAGAGAAAAGAGAAAAGAGGAGAGGAGAGGAGAAGAGAAGGGAAAAGAAGAGGAGAGGAGAGATATAATCTCTTCTTATTTTGTGATCAAAGTTAGAGCAAAATTGCAAAGTTTATTTCCTTTAAAATCAACCACCTGAAAATGGGGCTTTTCTAGAGAACCAGCATTTTTACCTCCAAACTTTCCGTTCCCTTCCCTTCTTCACTCATCTACTCCTTTCCATTTCTTTCCCTTCTTTTCATTCTTAACATAAAATAACAGAGTTAGAAGGGATCTTGGAGGCCATCTGGTCCAGCCCCGCTGCTGGAGCAGGAGGACCTATATCTTTTCAAGACAAATATGCCTTTGTTCTTAAAAGTCCCACACAACTTCTCAAGGCAAGCCATTCCACTGGTTGATGATCGTTGGATGTTGGATTTCCCTTCCCTTCCCAGAAAGACAAGGCAACCATTCCTCAGAGTTTCATTTATACGTTGCCTTTGCCATTCCTAATCCTGAGGTCTTGTCATCTTTCTAACAATGTCAGTGCTATTATGGGATTGCAGAGACTGAAAGCGGAATGAGTCCCAATTCTCCTCATAAATGAGAGGTCAGACTACTGCTTACACCAAAAGACGATTAAAACCCATTCTAATTTCTGAAGCATCCTTCAAGGCTTCCCAGTGACATTTCCTTTGACCACAGCTGCTGGCCAGAGAGATGTTGATATCTGTTTGACAGATTAACAGGGTTGGAAGGGACCTTGTAGGTCATCTAGTCCAGCCCCCTGCCCAGCAGACCCTACACCATTTCTGACAGACAGCAGTCCAGTCTCTTCTTGAAGGCTTCCAGTGATGAAGCTCCCACAACTTCAGTTGTGTTTGGCAGAAGGTCTTCTAAGCCCATGGACAGCATTGTGTCTTTGTCTGTAAGACATGGTTAAGTCTGCTGCAAAGCTACCCCATTTGGCAAATATTATAATTCAGTGTATTATGTGAACCCAGGAAATGGATTTGGTTAGTAACCCAGTCAAGTATCGTTTCAGAACTGACATGTGCCTGTTACAGCAGGTACTTCACTGTTTTTCTGAGGAACTTCTGCTGGATCAAAAGCTGGATTAACTGGAGACAGAAAGAAGACAATAAACAAGACAAATTCTTAATACTCTGAACAACAAACATTTATATGGCACATCAAATCATAATGAGGATTGTTTTATCTAGGCTTAGGCTGTTGAGCGAACCGAACCATTGTAATTGTGCAAAAAATTATAGTTTAGCATGATGTGTACCCCCAGTTAATTGTGATTTGATCACTAAATTAAATTAAGTCTAGTACAGTGTAATGGAGTATCGTATGGATTCCCAGGAGGGAGGGGCTGTATTCCAGAGGGCAGGGTGGAAAGTTGGAGTGATAGAAAGAGGGTTAAAATGGCTACTCCCTGAGATTCCCAGAATATTTCGAGAATCTAGAGTCACCTTGGTAAAATGGATGACATAGAAGTTTAATAAATGAATCTATCAGTAATGGAAATAGTTGTTTTAGTCTGGCAAGATTCTGTCTGTAGGTGAAGAAAACTACTCCCAAGTAACTCCACATGTCATTCTTGGTTTTTAGGGCCCGTCGTGCAGCGTGTTAATCCAGCTACAACCACCACTGCACAGAAATGATGGGTGCATTTAGCAAACCTTTGTTTATTTAAACCCGTTGATTTAGATTAAAAAAACTTAATAGAAATCAAACTAACCACGTTAATGGCTTAGTGTTTGGAGTTTCCCCCACTGGCCAGGAAGATCAATCAGGTTGAGGATATTTCCTTTGGTGCCTAGCAGGTTTTCTACCTACCCCATACAACTTTTTACATTAAAAAAAAAAAAGTAAAAGCTTGCTGCGAATTAAAAACATTGTTTCCTGCATTATCTTTATTTTCCTAACAGCAGCATCCACAAAAAAAGTCAGGATGGTGTCTGAAGCTTTGAAAGTGACATTTTTCCCTCAACCCCCCCACTTTTTTTTTTACATGCACAACACCGTTGCCTTTGCTAAAAAGAGTGTGTAAGATATTTTGATGGTTTGGAAACCCGAGTCGTTTGAATGCAATTTATCTTACAAAGCAGCATAAAAATGAAGACATATCAATGTATAAAAGGGCCTCTTTCTAAGATACTTCTCTGCTTCTGCACCTGAACCAGTTCAGGCCCTCTTCCTTGCCCAATCCTTGGAGAAATGTGCTGGTGAAACTCACTGTGAGCCTGCATGATCCGAGAAATATTGAGTCCCTCCTTCACGCGCATCACGCATACTCCATATTTGAAGTCAAAAGCATCACTGGAACAGGGAGGAGGGGGAAAAAGCAAACCCAAATGTCAACATGAGGGAGATTTATCTAGGACAAGGGTCTTCAAACTTGGCAAGTTTAAGACTTGTGGATTTCAACTCCCAGAATTCCTGAGCTAACATGACCAGAGGAGGAATTCTGGGAGTTGTCGCCCACAAAGTCTTAAAGCTGTCGAGTTTGAAGATCCCTAGAATAGATAGATAGAGAGGTAGAACAGATAGATAAAAAGAGAGAGAGAGAGGAAAGGTAGATAGACTAGATCGAGGGTCTTCAAACTTGGCAAGTTTAAGACTTGTGGACTTCAACTCCCAGAATTCCTGAGCTAATATGACTGAAGAAGGAATTCTAGGAGTTGAAGTCCTAGAATTGTTTGTTTTTTTTAGTTTTTATTGTTTTTCCACCAGTACAAATCATATTTACATTTTCAACAGCATTTGACATTGTCATACAATGTTATCTTATATTATCTATCATCTATTCATGTATATCACAAACATCTATTATCTTTATTTATACTTGTCATTAATAATCTCTGTCTTTGTCTATTTTACATATCTACATATCATTCTCTTGAGCATTCTTCTATGTAATCTTTGCTTTTCATTCCTTATCCCTATTTTCTAACCATTTGTACCATCTATGCCAAATTGAATAATAATTAGATTCCTCTTTTTCTTTCATTTCTTTCATAAGCATATCCATTTCTGCACAGTCCATTATTTTTTGTAAAACTAAGTCTTCTGTTGGAATATTAAGCCCTTTCCACATTTGCACATAAGCTATTCTGGCTGCTGTTAGAATATGTAAAATTATGTATTTTATCTTTTTTCGGTATTGCTCTTTGATTATTCCCAATAAATAGAGTTCAGGTTTGAGTTCAATTTCGTGTCCTGTGATTCCTTGCATCCAATCTTTAATTTTGTTCCAATAGATCTTGACCTTGGGGCATAGCCACCACATATGGCAGAAGGTACCGTCGACTTTTTGGCATTTCCAGCATTTTGGGCTAGTATTTGGGTATATTTGGGCTAGTCTTGCCAGGGCTAAGTGCCATCGGTAAAACCTTTTGTATAAATTTTCTTTATACGTTGAGGCTGTTGTTAACTTATAATTTGTGCTCCATAATTTTTGCCATTCCTCTAAATTGTGAAGTCCACAATTCTTAAAG
This sequence comes from Pseudonaja textilis, assembly GCF_900518735.1. The sequence continues at coordinate 44,072 of NW_020769377.1, forward strand.
CTATCAAATTTGAAGACCCCTGACCTAGGATAATATGGAACAAGTTGGTTGGTCTATCCCTAAATCTTTTTCTCAAAGGAAGGCACTCTTAAGGCCATCCAATTCTTTTTTACCGAGTGTTTTTTCCCAAAGAACAGTTGAAATATAGCTTCATTTAGAAAGAAAGAAAGAAAGAAAGAAAGAAAGAAAGAAAGAAAGAAAGAAAGAAAGAAAGAAAGAAAGAAAGAAAGAAAGAAAGAAAGCCAAATATGCCTTTCTAATAGCATCTTCTCTCAATTTACTCATGTCGGAATGTATTGTGATTTATTTAAAGAGCTGAAAACCATAGTACAATTTTTGGACAGATGCAAAATCCGCTTAGTATTTAAGTTTCAAGGGTGTGCATTACTCCAGTAAGTTATCCAGACAGGGAGAATGCAACCAAAGATAGTTCCAAGAGATTTATAACATTTTCCTGAAGACCATCTGGGACTTCAAGACCTTTTGAGAAGACTAGATTCAGGAAGTATGGCTTAGAAGATTTTTAAGGCAACAACCAGTTATACTTACTGCAGAATCCCAATATATTCTTCTACTGTCTGAGGATGTGCTGCCTGCCAGTTATTCTTATATCCAAGCACAAGAATATTAGGTTTCATTTTCCCAAGACCTGAGGCCTTTATCAAGAAAAAAATGACTTTTAGGGTAAAAATATTGACCACATTCATTGTTACCAATCCCTCTGCTCACAATGGAAGGGAAAGGAAGGGAAGGGAAGAATGGAATGGAACGGAACAGAACAGAACAGAACAGAACAGAACAGAACAGAATAGAATAGAATAGAATAGAATAGAATAGAATAGAATAATGAATGAATGGAATGGAATGGAATAGAACAGAATAGAATCTTTATTGTCATTTTAAATGTACACTAATCAGAATACATTACAATGAAATTTCACTGCATTCAGCTCTCAAAGGAAAACCATTTTGCATATAGCCACATACACACACATACATGACACAGATACATGATACATGACACTCTAGTTCGAATGTATACATATACATGGTGGAGGGTGGGCAGAAAATCCTGCAAATTTACAAGATGGATGCTATAAGAACAAAGTAGTTCTGTTATAGATACTTCGAAACCTCCTTCCAGAGGGGAGTAAAACTTCATCTTCTATTAATAGCCTAGGAAGGAATCCCTGCAGATTTTGCACCACTAGTTATTGAGAACTTTAGAGGGCTTTTCTCATCTCCATTTCAAGGCCATTGAGCCAGCGCTGTCCAAAGACATTTCTGTGATCATGTGGCCAGTCTGTAGGGTGGGGTGGGGGGGCTATAATAACTTTAAACAAAGGAACGAATAAAAATTATTTATTTACAAGAAATAATAGTTGGAAACTAGTCAAAGAGAAACAAGCTGGGATTAAGGAGAAACTTCCTAACAGTGAGGACAATTAACCAGTGGAACAACCTGCCTCCAGAAATTGTGGCTGCTCCATCACTGGAAATTTTTAAGAAGAGACTGGACAGTCACTTGTCTGAAATAGTATAGGTTCTCTTGATTGAGCAGGGGGCTGGACTAGAACAGGGGTTGCCCACCAGTGCCCTGCGGCCCACTGGTGGGCCATGAGAACATTTTGGTGGGCCGCAGAGAAATCTCACCCCCAGAGCAGTCCCCCCAAAGCAATTAATCCAGACTGCGCAGAAACACAAGGCTGTGCTGCCCACATGGCCCGCCGGAACCCTCCTGGCCCACTCACTCCTTACCCGGCAAAGTTGCCTGCTAAGTTGCTATTTTTTCTTTTTCTGACCATCAGCTGTTCTGCTGTGCCGGGAAATTTAGATTAGCTAGGAAATAGGAAATGGTTGGATTTCTTGCTTTCTAGCTAGTCTTTAGATCTTCGGCTCTGCTTTTAAGCACAGTCGAACCTCCCTTCGTATTATTCAGCACAGACTCACGGCAAGCAAATTTTATCTGACAGACTCAGGTAGCTGATGGCAGATAGATAGATCACTGAATGATTCTGTGAGCAACTCAATCTGCTTGCCTGCTTTGCCTGATTTTGGGAAAAAGTTGCTCTTTTTTAATAAAATAATTCAATATTTATAAAAATATTTATCATATTTACATACAAGCCATGCCCAGCCAATCACATGACCACCAAGCCACACCCACAAATTAGGCCATGCCCACAGAACTGGTTAGTGGTCCCTGGGATTTAAAATTATGAGTTTGGTGGTCCCTGAGGTCCAAAAGGTTGGCGACCCCTGGACTAGATGACCTCCAAGATCCCTTCCAGCTCTATTCTATTCTATTCTACTCTACTTTACCCTACCCTACTCTTATTTCTATTCTGTTTTATTCTGTCATATTCTATTATTTCTATTCTATTCTTAGCTTAGTGGATAGTGCAAGCTATGGTAGGAAGACCCAAGAATTAGTATAGATTATAAGAGCAAAGTTTTTATTAAAAAAGCACATAAGAATTCCTCAAGCAAGTGATTGCAGTTCAGGTAGCCCTGGGTGTGATCAGCATCTCAAGACTCCAAGCTTGATTTTACCTGCATAAGGATTTGTGCTCCAGTTCTCAAGTCCTCTGCTAAGATGCCTGTGTAGAAAGCTTTGATCTTTCGTTTGGTCAGCCATTTGATGTGGCCTTTGGAAGCAAGTCCCACTTCAGCATTTGCTTGTCTGCAGGGCCCCTGTGGGAATGAAGCATACGAAGGAGTCACCGTTACAGGAAGACTAGAAGAAATGTGGTATTCTCAGTGCTCTCTGAGCTTGGTTGTTTTTGCTTGCAGACATTTCATTACCCAGCTAGCTAACATCATCAGTGCTTTACATATCTTGTTTTCTATTGAAATGTGATCTATGCAGGACCATCTGCAACTGCAGGGTTGAAAAGCCAAGGGAGTGACCACAAACACACAATTGAGCTCTATTCTTTAGGTACATGGAAGAGCCATGGTGGTGCTTTGGTTAGAGTGCAATACTGCAGATACTTCTGCTGACTGCCGGCTGCCAGCAATTTGGCAGTTTGATCCTGACTGGCTCAAGGTTGACTCAGCCTTCCATCCTTCTGGGGTGGATAAAATGAGGACCTAGATTGTTGGGGGCAATATACTGACTCTGTAAGCCACTTAGAGAGAGCTGTAAAGCATTGCAAAGCAGTATATAAGTGCTATTACTATTGCTACATCACACATAAAGTCCAACTATCAATTTCAGGGTTTCAAAACCCAGTTTAGTTGTTAGGAAATGGTCCAAATTTGTTAGGTGCTCCTACCAAGCTAAGCATTTAACATAAAGTTGAAGCTGAACATGGTTTGAATTTGGATCAGTGTTTTGCTTCAGTCCAGTAATTCTAGTCTGTAAAGTGCTAATTCAGTCAGTAAGTTGTGACGTAGGCAATATGTCATTAAACAAACTACGGGCTTCTATGAATCCCGAGCACTGAGTCCAAGAGAAAGACTCATGGGCTTTGTTCATACAACATACTTTAAAAAGTATTCCAACATGCTAAGCTTGTTTAATAGTTACCCATGATAAATTTAGCGGTGGCTTAGTGGATTATCTGCTTTTTTATTACACAAGAAAGTGGGCTAAAGTAAACAATTCTGAGATTATATTAAGCAAATTGGGATAAGGCAGTTTTTCTCCTACAAAAAGTTTTGGTTTCTACAGCAATGGCTCAACCTAGAATAGCCTGCTCATATAGCCTTTCCTGTCGAAACTAAGATTTATACGCCTCTCTTAGCTACTTGGTATTTTTTAAAAAGCACTTTGCTGGCCTAATTATGTACAGGATTCAAACATTTACCTATTGATATTGTCCTTCCCAAGAAGTTAAAGAAAAGAAAGATTGATTAATGGTGGCGCATCTCCAGAGCAGAATGTCCTACGAAGATTGCATTTTCTCATCTCCAAAATTGTCTATTTTTATCCTGGCAATTCAAACTGCAGATGAAAACCAATCTAGCAGTCATTCATTCATTCATTCATTCATTCTTGCTTAATTAGCTGGGGATTGTTCCAGAAGAACGGTTGTTGAAAGCCAAGTGCTGGCTTTGTTATCACACTTTCACAGCCATAATTTGTGTTCCTCCTGGCCTCTGCAGTTATCATGAAAGCCGAAGGGAAGTACTTGGGGCTATACATTTGATGATCCGGTATAGCTGCGTTAATCTTTTGCTACTCCAGATCTGAAGTTCTGATAGCACTTTTTCAGACTAATTTTATTAAAGGGCACACATTTTCACAGCCAGATTCCTCCTGATTTTTGATCATTGACTGTATAAATGGTGGAGGGGAAGATTTGATTGGTTAGCAACCTGCTGTTTGGATAGCAAAGGATCTTGCTTGGAGGCAAGCCACTGAAGCTGTTGAGATGGACACCCGCCAGCCCTTAAAAGCTGCTTTTTGCTACTTGAAGCCTGCTGGGTGCAGTTTCAGGTCCTTAGCAAAGGGAGCATTATGTCCCAGCTGAAATTAAGGCTGCTGTTTCTTTTCCTCACGAGCCAACATTCAAGCGTCGGAGGAAGCCAAGGGCCACAATCCGTTCCATCACTGGAGTCACCAATTTGAGACTTCAGCAGCGCTGAGGTCCCGCTAGACTTTTTCAGATGAATTGGAAACGCAGCTAAAAAAACCAGTTACTGAGATATCCCGTTTCTTCTATGATCAGATGCAATCATCTTTAAGAATGGAGATGGTTAAAGAAATTATGATGTTTATTAACTATGTTTAATGAATTTATAGCATCTAGTTGAAATGAACTATGAGGATTGTTGTAATGAGCAATATCAGTTTTTATGATGAATTCAATAGATTAGCTTTTTTTTTTTTTGGAAATTATAAATGTTTTTGATGTAATTGAAGGTGAAAGTACCATGCAGAATCTGACTTAAAAGGTATGTATGTTATGTAGTTGCTAGGAGACTATTGTTATTAACTTTTAAGGTGATAATTAAAAAATTAAATGACTACTGGGATTTAAAGGGGAACTAATTAAATGATATGTAAGGTATAGGGGTGGCACCCTCCAATTGGTAATTGTGTGGGAAACTTTTTTTTTTTTTGAAATGTTTGAATTGAAATGGAATTTTTGAACTGATGAATTAAGAATTTGTGACGAAATTCCAAACCTGGTAAATAAAAGTACAAAATACAATGAATATGAAGATATGAGACTTATTTAAAGTTAAAAGAAATGGGTTAAGAAATGAAGTGAACATTTATAAAATAAGCTTGAGGAAAATATGTGAGAAAATATGTAAAGTAACGGTAAGATACGAAACTAAATATGAAAGATGAAAATGTAATCAAGATCATGTTTGTATGGAAATGTAAAAACCTGGAATCATGCTGTTCACTAAAAAAAAGATGTTTTTAAAATGTGGATAACTGAAATAATTTTTTCTTTAAAAAGAACGAATGGAGACGGTTAAGATAAATTAGAGAGAGAGAAAGAGGAGGAGGAGGAGGAGGAGGAGGAGGAGGAGGAGAAGAAGAAGAAGAAGAAGAAGAAGAAGAAGAAGAAGAAGAAGAAG
>NW_020769377.1:51809-68847 GCF_900518735.1 Pseudonaja textilis
TCCTTCCTTCCTTCCTTCCTTCCTTCCTTCCTTCCTTCCTTCCTTCCCTTCACAAGCAATAGCACTTAGACTTTATATACCACTTCACAGTGGTTTACAACCCTCTCTGAGGTGTTTACAGAGTCATCATTTTGCCCCCAACTATCTGGGTTCTCATTTCACCAACCTTGAAAGGATGGAAGGCTGAGTTCACCTTGAGCCAGTCAGGGTCAAACTGCTGGCTGTGAACAGAGTTAACATGCCATACTGCCTTCTAACCACTGTGCCACCGTGGCTCTTTATTACACCCTTGCTTTGCCTTGTTGCGGAGTGATGGCTGGTCAGCATGTGTAATGGTATGAGGGAATGTCTTTATATGGTGGGGAAAAGAACAATCAGATAAGAGAGGGAAGAGCCCTCAGCAGCATAACAGAGGAAAGAGAAAGGAACTCAGAAAGGATCTTCACTGACTTTATGTTTCCTGGAAGGAAACCTCTGAAGATCTTGAACCCAAGTTGGTGGGTAATCTTTGCTGCTAAGCCCTGGGATGAAAGGTCTCACCTGGTGAGTTGGTGATAGAGGCATGGAAGCAGCTGAAATTGATGAGCGCGTAGGAGCAGAGGAAGAAGTTGGAGATGATGGGAGCGATGGCATTCAGTTCCGCTGCGGAGAAGGTGGAAAGAGAGAAGGTGAGTTTATTTCTGCACATTGTTCAAAACACAGAAATTTGGCAATAAAAAAACCGGAGGGATTTTAGTACAGAAGTCAAAACTCGGGGATAGAAGGTGGGCGCTGCTGCCTTTGTCTTGTGTTTGCTCTCTTGGAACCAGGTTGGGTCAGAACAGAAAGGTTGCAAAATGGGGCAAAACTCACTTAACAAAAGTCTCAACTTAACAACAGAAATGTGGGCTTCAATTGTGGTCATATGTCGAGGACCTCCTGTAGGCTGTTGGCATTATCCGGAAGTTATACCCTGTGAAAGTTTGTCTCTGGGCGTGGAGCCTTTGGATTACAGACATAGTGACTGCCTTCTTTAGTTTACTATTTTTTTCCCCCTCTCTCAATAAATCTTGCTAAAGAGTACTCTGAGAACTGTGCTTCAGAAGGAAACATTTTATTTCAGGAAACTGTCAAAGTAACGGATACCTCTTCTTTGGTTAGCAAAATCTCCTAAGAGCAAGACCAGATTCTTTGTGTTGAAGAACATCTTTGCCAGTGGTGGGATTCAAAAATTTTTACTACTGGTTCTTTTTTATTTTATTTTTTAATTTATTTATTTATTTTGCCAAAAAGCTTACAATACAATAGAAATAAGAATAAACATAAATTCAAATATAAGAAATAGGAACTAATAATTGGGGACAATAGGACAGGGACGGTAGGCACAATTGTGCGCTTATGCACGCCCCTTACAGACCTCTTAGGAATGGGGTGATGTTTCTGTGGTTCTGTGGGCATGACTTGGTGGGCGTGGCTTGATGGGCATGGCAGGGGAAGGGTACTGCAAAATCTCCATTCCCTCCCCACCCCACTAACCTGCTTTCCAGCTCTGTTCTCCTGTGCAGGGCAACCAAAGAAGACCCAGCCGATCAGCTGGGACTCCATGGGAGGCAGAGAAGAGATGGAGGCGGGGCAGGATTTGCTGGTTCTCTGAACTACTCAAAATTTCCACTATCGGTTCTCCAGAACCAGTCAGAACTGGCTGAATACCACCTCTGATCTTTGCCAGTCTTACCTATCAGGATGAAGCCAACCGCGATGAGGTATGTCAGCATGTAACCCCTGATTGGTTCATTATTTGTTCCATATCCCTTTCCAAAAAAGCCAATGGCCGGGTATAGTTCATCCTTACAAAGACACTGTTGGGAGAGCAGAGATATCATTCGTGCTGACTTCTCAAGTGCTCATGGATTCCCACAACAATTAGTTTAGCTTAGCTTAGTTTACTTTATTGTCCTTGCACCTCGTACAACGAAATCAAACACCATCTTCAGAGCACATCCATGACCACGAAAATAAACACAAACACACATCCTTCACACTCCACACATTGAACCGAAACCCCCAGCACCGCACCAACACTGCACTATACGGCAGAATTCAACAGAGCTCCTGCCCTGGGATAGAAGCTGTTTTCCAGCCTATTTGTGCTTGTTTTTATTATTATCCTGTACTGTCTGCCAGATGGTAATAGTTCAAGAAAAGGGTTCCCAGGATGAGATGGATCTTTGAGGATGTTTTGAACTTTCTTAAGGCAACGGGAGCTATAAAGCTCTTCCAAAGAGGGGAGAGGACAACCCATGATCCCTCGGGGCAATGATTTTCACCCTCTGAAGTGTTTTTTTTAATTAAGACTTCCTCGCACAAAAAGTCCATCATCTGAAGCTGAGGGAAGGAAAGGTTGGAGTTTTCTCAACAGCAACACCCACATTTGAGGCTGAGGGGTCCTTGGTGCTCTCTGTTTGTTTTCTTGCAGACGTTTCATGACATACATGAATGAATGAATGAATGAATGAATGAATGAGTGATTGATTGAATGAATGAATGATTGAATGAAACAAGCAAGCTCAGATAGCATCAAAGACCCCTCGTTTCACCGCTGACCTACAAAATTTCTCCTTTATTGGGTAGCACACTAAATATATGCCATGTGCATTCAACTGTATATCAGAATCTGGGCTACATGGTAAACTCATAGCTTATCTCTCTAGCTTTCGATCAAGGTTTTAGATTAAATATATGTCAATTGCATTGTCCTAACACCTATTGGCTGGTATCTATTTTTCTATATTGCTACATTGTATTAGCAAACAGGCTATAAATCTTCCGGTCAGTAAAGCAAGAAGCAAATCAACAACATCAGCAGAGGTGGGGCCCAAAAAGAAATGTTTTAACTGACTTTTTGGAGGGCCTCAATCTACCCTTTATTCCTGGCAGTCAACTAATGGCCTGGACTACAACATTAAGCTTCCTAAGAGAGACACACATTCCATAAATATTTATTTACAAAACCCCGAAGCAGAGCAATCTATTCCTAGAATAGCTGATATAATCTAATTTGGCTCTGCATGTTCATCTAATGGAGGTTATTGTTTCCCTGCTGTTTTTTCCTTGATGGGCCCATGCCAATTCTGTTGTATTCCTATGTCAAAATTCAGAGTGTAAATTTCCAGGCAGACGTTTGCTTGTCTATTTGTTGGTTTGTTGCTCAGGTTCTTCTGAGAAGCCACCTCAGAAAGCAACAGCCAGATGGCCGTGTCTGATCTCAGAAGCTAAGTAAGGTCTACTGGGGTTACTATTTGGATGGGTGAATCTCAGAAGTCTCATGCTGCTGGGGGAAAAATCCTGGCAAACCACTTATATACTGTTCCCAAGGTCCCTGCTTAGAGGTAGTCATCGTAGCAGTTCTTCTACATAAGAGGTGAGCCTGACTTGGAAGCATTTTCACCTTTACTCTGGGAAACTCTGACTGCAGTGACCAGAAAGTTGGGTCCATCTTCTTCAAGTTCATATCTGTCAAAAGGTGGGTCTACAGCTCCCATCATTATGATCACCCAAGACAAGAGCCGATCATTGAAGATGACAGGAACTTGGGGGGCCCCATTCGACTCTTCCAGCTTTAGGATTCTCCGGCCGGCAACCCAACACCAGACAAAGATGGGAGAGTTTTATTGACTTCTTTGATAGATTAATAATCGATCTCACCTGGAAAACTTTGGGGGCTGAGACGAGGCATGCCAAAGCCGAAGAGAGGGTGGCCCCAAAAATCCCAGCTGTGATGAGAGGGGCAAAGCCAGAAACCATGCTCATGGTCTGTAGGACAAGCAACAGGCAGACAATGTGATCTGAAATGTGGATTGGGCATGTAGATAAAGACGTAGGGTCAACCCTGAAGTGAACCTGGCTGAGGCCATCTTGGAGACTTCAAGGTTGCCACACAACACAAGGAAGGGAAAAAAATAGTTGGATGGGGTTTTGTAGCCCAAACGAGAAAGTTTTCCTGTGAGAACCAAGGACATTCTGGCCAGAGGAGGACTGAAGTAACCAAGCAACCGGCCAGCAACTTGATTGGACAGCCGGTGACTTGTGGAGAAAGGGGAAGAGGAAACATTTACTTTTAATTAGGTGAAAACAGTGGGAGATTCCAGACTCAACTTTCACCAGTTGTGCCAATATGATATAGCCAATAAATTCTTCTTTGAGCCAAAGAAGACCCAGCCAATTAGCTGGGACTCGATGGGAGGCAGAGAAGAGATGGAGTTGGTGGGGCCAGTCAGGGGTGGGATTTGCCGGTTCTCTGAATTACTCAAAATTTCTGCTCCAGAACTGGTCAGAACTGCTGAATACCACCTCTGCTTACATGTCCCTACTGAATAAGGTGGTTTATTTTGACTTACTTCCATCAGCAAGTACGGTACCCTTGTCTATAATTATACAGGTAGTCCTTGACTTGCAAGCATTTGTTTAATAACCATTCAAAGCTACGACGGCAATGAAAAAAGTGACTGATGACTGTTTTTCACAGTTATGACTGTTGCAGCATCTCCAGGGTCGCGTGATCAAAATTTGGATGCTGGTCAACTGACTCATATTTATGACTTGTTGCAATGTCATGGGAACACCTTTTGTGACTGTCTGACTAACAAAGTCAGTTGGGGAAGCCAGATTCACTTAACAACCATGGTAATAGCTGCAGTGGTTCGCTTAACAACTGTGATAAGGAAGGTCAACAAATGGGGCAAATCTCAGTTAACAACTGTCTTGCTTCGCAAAGTTGGACTCAATTATAGTCATAAGTGGAGGATAAAGTTTGGAAAAGTTACATGAGAAATGAGAGCTACATTTGACTCCCATCAGGGTTTAAATGCAACATATGCATTTAAATGCAACTTCTCTTCCTCCTGAACAGTGATTAGTGAACACCTCTAGTAGTGGGGAAACAGTAGAAATGTCAGGCGCAAAGGATCAGGACCATAAGTTAAGTTGCAGCGCAGATGTTTTATTCAAGCCTAAACACGAATCTACTCAGCTAAAGTTCAGTATTAAATTGGTGCCAGATAAGGGTCGATGGAATTCAGGAGAGGTTGGAGTTAGACTGTTTGTGGCAACGTAAGGATTCTAAGCTAATGACACATTTAATTCCTCCTTCCTCTGCCTGCTCTTCTCCTACAAGCAGAGGTGGTTTCCAACAGGTTCTGACCAGTTCTGGAGAACCAGTAGCGGAAATTTTGAGTAGTTCGGAGAACCGGCAAATCACACCTCAGACTGGAGATTTTACAATATCCTTCCCCTGCCATGCCCACAAAGCCATGTCGACAGAACTGATAGTAAAAAATTTTGAATCCCACTACTACCTACAAGTAGTAGATTCCAGCCCTCAGAATGGAGTTGAACTTGATGGTTTCCTTCCAACCACCACATTCTACAATTTTTTGTACCTGATAATAATTGATCAGCCCATATTGACAGCTATGTCTCTGAGCACACTCTGTGAAGTTCCAGCCATAACCACAAGCAATGCCTTCACAGCCCATGGAACCAGCGAGGACGGTATCATTAAGGCTTCCAGAGGCATCACGGACAACACAAGAACCTAGGAAGAACCATCAAGGTTAATTTCTTACTTCTTTTCCATCCCGTTTTTTTCCAATGAAGACCCGAACACCAACTCTTTTATGAAGATCTCTGCAGCTTTGTGTGTTGTGCTTTCACATCAGCTAGTCCCGAAAATCCAAAGAGGGAGAAGACAATGGGGAGAAAAATGTTTGTGGGATCCCATCATCTTCTCTGGTTGATCTCTGGGAAAACTACTGTGAAGCGTTTTTAGTTCTTTCAAAGACATTTAGAACCAGGTCCATGGGAGATCATGACCCACGGAAGGGGAAGGGATGGGAATTAGAATTTTTACATCACCCCAAAATCACACAATACCGTATGCAAGACGAGTTGTGCTTGGTGCAACAACTGGATTGAAATATAAAAAGTCCACACTTGTTTCATCATTTTGAGAGTCTAGAAACCTGAAAACAGAATTGAGTTGAAGTCCACAAGTCTTAAAGTTGCCAAGGTTGGACACCCCTGATCTAAATACTCCTAGATTCTGCTCATGTTTCCTCTTAGAAGTGTAACCAAAGGGAGATCTCTCATAGCCTTAGTCCCAGCCCTTGTCCCTGCTTGCTTGCTAGTGAGTTGGAAAAATTACAAAAACATTGTGTGCTAAGTCGTGATAAACTGAGTTCACCCCACACAATTTTTGTCCTAATATGCGTAGTTGTACCTATCCGTAAACGTACCAATTGTAGCTGACAGAACCAGGTATGATACGGTTGTCCAAAAAATAGCCATGAGGGTTCCTTTAGGAATTGCCACAGCAGGATCCTGGCCAAGAGAAACAAATGATAATGTGATGATCTGGGGCAAAGTCACAAAAGTAGAATAAATTCCCTTTAATGCCTCCAACTTGGCCCCCAATGTCCAGTTATCCTTGGCTGGAGATCAAACTCTTCAAAAAACAGTCTACGAAGGGATGAAATGCCCGAACCCAAAGTAAAAATAATTAGAAATTTTTTTTAAAAAACAACACAAACCACGCTGAAGTAATTAACACGGCAGGCCAGGATGATAAATTGCAGACTTAGAACAGATAACGCAGCACCCACAGTTGGGAGGATGCCAAAACCCAGATAAGCCTGACAAAAATAATGCACACTTTGCTTCCAGCAAGGAGCTGTTTGCAAATGCCCCTTTTATATCCTGTTCTCCCTGCTGCAACTAATGAAAGGGATCAGGGCCCTTTTCTCTCCCGTAAGCCACTTTGCTCCCTTCTCCGTTCCTCCCCGTGTGCCCTAGGATGAAGAGGATGTGGGCCTCGCTCTTCCTCTGAATGCCCAGCTGGACTATGCCCTTCTCCATTTCCTCCACAGCCACCGGAGCCACACTCCCACTCCCTGTCGGCTGCTTGACCTCCCCCTCAGAATCAGACTCCAGCAAAGGCTTGACAGATAATTTGACAGCTGGACAGGTACCCCTTCTCCTCCCTGTGGCTGCAGCCAACCAGGCCTACCTTCAAATCACCTGAAATGTTGGCTCCTGCCAAGATGCCAGTGGCTGATGGGAAGAAGATGGAAAACAAACCGAAGAAGCTGCCATCGGGGCCCCGCCAGCTGGGAACAAAGTTCTGAGCAAAAATGTTGGCTGAAGGGGAAAAAAAATGGATTGTTCAGTTTATAAAGTTATGCTTGGATTTAGGGAAGTGCATGGAGGGAGGTGGGACAACCGTATCCACGCAATCAAAGTCTTGTTTCTTGGACACATCAATTGAAGGGGTACAGCTTCCATCGTTTATTTGGGACTGTCCTCTTGATTGTTTTGAACCACCCTATGTTGTGCCTGCTTGCGCTCCTTTTAAAGTGGTATTTCTCAGCCCTGGAAATTTTAAGACATGTGGACTTCAATTCCCAGAGTTCCACTGCCGCCAGCTCCCAGAATCCCTCAGACAAAATGGCTGGCTATTGAATTCTGGGAGTTAAAGTCAACCTGACTTAAAAGTTGCTACAATTGAGAAGTATATATGGACTTCATCTCCCAGAATCCTTCAGATAACATGGCGGGCCATTGAACTCTGGGAGTTGAAGTCCACATGTCTTAAAGTTGCTATAGTTGAGAAGTAAATGTGGACTTCACCTCCCAGAATCCCTCAGGCAACATGGCTGGCTGTTGAATTATGGGTGTTGAAGTCCGTATGTCTCAAAAAAAAATTTTTTATTTATTTTTATTTTTTTTGTCAATTGCTTACAAGGTGACAGGTATAAGTAAAAACATAGTTATGAATACATGGATACATATAAGAAAAATAAAATAAACAATAGGACAGGGACGGCAGGCATGTTGGTGCACTTATGCACGCTCCCTACAGGCCTCTTAGGAAAGGGGTGAGGTCAATAGTAGACAGTCTAAGGTTAAAGTTTTGGGGGTTTGGGGAAGAAACCACAGAGTCAGGTAGAGTATTCCAGACATTGACCCCTCTGTTGCTGAAGTCGTATTTCCTACAATCAAGTTTGGTGTGATTAACTTTGAGTTTGTATCTATTGTTTGCTCTTGTGCTGTTATGGTTACAGCTGAAGTATTCATTGACAGGTAGGACATTGCAATGTATGATCTTATATACTATACTTAGATATATAAATATATATATATACACACACACACACACATCCATCCACTTCTTCCCATTCTATCCCTTGCCCCAAATCAAAGTGTCCTGGAACTTTTCAGTCGCAAACGGCCCCTTCGTCAGCCCACCTCTCTCCCACTTACCTCGGTAGCTGAAAAATCCTTTGGCCTGCTTCTCCTCAGTGGCTGGCATAACCGTCCCCACCACGTAGTTAATGAAGGAAATCATGATCACCACAAAAAACAGAACCTGCGCCTTGCAAAACCAAGCAAACAATACACGAAGGGCAGTTTGAAGAGTTTAGATCAATCTTCCCAGATTTGGTCTCCTTCATATAGCCATATCCATTATGACCAGTTTTGATCAGTGGTTGCCAACCAGTGGGGCAGGGACCACTGATGATCCGCGAGAAAGTTTTGGTGGTCCTCAGAGAAATGTCACCCCCAAGCAATTAATCCAGGTTGCGCAGGAAGACAAGGCTGTGCCACCCACATGGCCCGCGGGAACACAAGGTTTACGTAGCTTGCATTGAGAACAACATGAGGTAGTGAGAGGAGAGGGGAAAGGGCGGAGGGGGGAACTTGCCCCAATCGACCCACGTACCTGGCCTGGCCACTGAGCTGTTTCTTTCTTCTTCTGCTTTTGGCTGCACACAAGGAAAGCAGCAAAAGTCTTTCTTTCTCTCCTCCAAACTCTGCCAGAAATGAGTCTTTGGGACCCTGCAAGGCTTCCTGCTCCAAGAGGGTGCACCAGCGCAACAAGTCTCACAAAGACTCATTTAATGGCTGAGTTTGGGGGAGAGAAAGAAAGACTTCTGCTGCTTCTACTGCTTTCCTTGCATGAAGCCAAAAGTCTCTCTCTCTCTCTCTTCCCCTGAGAACAGAGCTGGAGACGGTATCCTGTGATCCCAAATAAAGAATGATTGATCGGTAGGAAAACGGGATGAGGAATTTTCCTGCAGACTTTTGGGGGATTTTCCCAGGGTCTCTGGTCCGCGGGATTTAAAATTATGACTTTGGTGGTCCCTGAGGTCCAAAAGTTTGGCGACCCTGGTTTACACGACAATTGCCCTCCCCAACACAATACTCTCTCTGGGTATTGGACTACAAACAGTGGTGGGATTCAAATAATTTAACAACCAGTTCTCTGCCCTAATGATTTCTTCCAACAACTAGTTCACCAAACTTCTCAGAAAGTTAACAACCGAAGTGGTGCGAACTGGCTGAATCCCACCACTGACTACAAACCCCATCATGCCTGACCTAGGTGACTATATAGATTTGCTTGATGAAAGCACTCATTCTCCCCATCCTCTTGGCGGTTCTTCAGAAATGTTGGCCATCCCCTTCCAACCTAATAGCTTATTTTTTTTCCACCTTGATTCATATCTAAACTTCCATCCTCCTGAGCCAGCATAACAAAAGGACTTTCTTACCTTGGGTTTACTTAACTCAGGATTCCCCAAAAGGGAAAGGAGTTGGTAGGGCGGAGAACAGTTGCTCCAGTTTGGGGTGTGGTAATTTTGTTCTAATGGGTAACAGGTCAAAGTCTCCAGGAACTGTTCTTCAGTTACCAACCTTCTCCAATGTAGACATGGTTGGGACGTCATTCCCCAGATCCTTTGCCAGTTTTGGCCAACACAACTGAAGAATATCTAGCTAGGAAAACTGAATCTATAAAGTATTGCCCTCCACTGATTTTTGAAAAGCTATCTGCAATATAGTTCAGTTTTCTACTCAGAGTAAGTACTACCCAGTTTGTAGCATCAGTGGGAGAGAGAGAAGGTAGGGGATTCTAAAAGGGGTTGAACATTCGTAGGTCCACTCCCCCTTTTTGGGGAGTTGGCTTTGCTCATTCCTGACCTACAACTCAATCATGATGGCCAAGATGACCCAGCATCTAAGGACTGTGAGATATGTAGACCATGGAAAGCTATAGTGATTCCCACAATGGAAGATGCTTCCTCCCAAATGAGCCCAATCTTCCCCATTTCCCACAATAATGCACTTACCTTCGCTTCCCACTCCATCCCAGCCAAGGATACTCCAAGCAGCACCGTCACCGTGACAACTCCGATGATGCGGATGTCATTGGTTGGATCCACCATGCTTGAGTTATATTCCTTTGGAGAGAAAAATCCATCCATCAGACAACTGCAAATTTCCTGGATTGGGCCAAGGGAATGTCCACCACCCTACAGATTGAACTCAACATTTTTTTTTAAAAAAAAGGAAAAGGGCCTGATAGATTCCTAGCAAGTCCAGGTGAGCAGAGTTGAAAAGCTCTGAAGTGTTCACTAGACTAGAGGTACAGATGTTTCAGCTTCCATAAATCTAAGAAGGCAGAAGCTTTCTTTGAACCCTGAGAAAGAAGATAGTACAGGAGGAAGCTCAGCTTGCCCCTTTCTGACTTCGTGGGGTACAAGAGGGAGGGAAGGGAAACACAATCAAGATTTTGTTACAGTAGCCTATCTCAATATTTCTCCACCTTGGCTACTTGAAGACTTTAATGCTCAGAATTCCTCAGCCAGCCATGGGGAATTCTGGGAGTTTGAAGTCCAGATGTCTTCAAGTGGCCAAGGTGGAGAAACACTTGACCTAACTTAATCAAGTATCATTCTAGTCTTCTGTTGGTTTCTTAACTTGGGCATCCTTGAAGGGCTGACACTGTTTTCTTCTGAAACATCTCCTGGGCTCCCCAACCTTGTATAATCCATAGCTTTGAGAGATCTGGTGACCTCCATTCAAGTACTATCTTTTTTTTTAGTATTTATTTGATTTGTCAATCGCTTACAAGATACAGGTATAAGAATAAACATAGCTTTGAATACATGAGATAGATACTTAAAAGAAAAATATAAAGAAACAATAGGACAGGGATGGTAGGCACGATTGGTGCACTTATGCAGGCCTCTTAGGAAGGGGGTGAGGTCAACAGTAGAAAGTCTAAGGTTAAAGTTTTTGGGGTTTGGGGAAGAAACCACAGAGTCAGGTAGAGTATTCCAAACATTGACCATTCAGTTGCTGAGGTCGTATTTCCTGCAGTCAAGTTTGGTGCGGTTAACCTTGAGTTTGTATCTATTGTTTGCTCTTGTATTGTTATGATTGAAGCTGAAGTATTCATTGGCAGGTACGACATTTCAATGTATGATTTTATATGCAATATTTAGATCGGACAGAGCATTTATTTGTTGAGATTTGAAGTTGCTTTTTCAAGATCAGCCTTGGCTAGGTCTCAGTGCAAAACCAGCATTTCCCATGCTTCCTTTCCCACCAATTGCTCCCACTCTGCTCACGCCATACCTGCAAGAGGTCTCGCACCGTTTCTGCAAAGCCCACCGTATGCATGGCCACAGCCACGGCGTTGGCAAAAGCGAAGATGAGGCCGATGGAGCCTCCCAACTCTGGCCCAAGGCTTCTTGAAATGAGGAAATACGTCCCACCTAAGAGATGGGAGCAGCGCAGTCAGCACGGTCGCTTTTCAATTTTATTCATTTCGTGTATGGCACTCACCGTTATGCAACAC
Organism: Pseudonaja textilis; assembly: GCF_900518735.1. The sequence goes on from NW_020769377.1 coordinate 63,487, forward strand.
TAAATTAATTAATTAATGATTATAACTATGATTTATGATGGGGTTAGTAGAGATGGCAAAAGTGGCTGTTTTAAATAATCGGAGAGTTGGAAGGAACCTTGGAGGGCTTCTAGTCTATCCTGCTGCTCAAGCAGAAGACCCTATACGAGAGGTCAGCAGGTTCTGACCAGTTCTGCAGAACTGGTAGTGGAAACTTTGAGCAGTTTGGAGAACCGGCAAATCCCACCTCTGACTCGCTCTGCCAACGCCATCTCTTCTCTGCCTCCCATTGACCCCCAGCTGATCAGCTGGGTCTCCTTTGGTTGCCCTGCACAGGAGAACGGAGCTGGAAAGCAGGTTAGTGGGGTGGGGAGGGAAGGGGGATTTTGCAGTATCCTTTCCCTGCCACGCCCACCAAGCCACGCCCACTGAACTGGTAGTAAAAAAAATGTGAATCCCACCATTGTTCTAGATGCTCTATCACTGGATGTTTTTAAGAAGAGCCTATCTAATTTTGGTTCTACTTGGAAACCACTACTGGATTTTTATTTTATTTTTATTTTGCTCCAACCTGAACAAATGAAACAGTAGGTTTAGTTTAATAATTAGAATGATTTTCATTATTATTATAGAAATGGCTTGAAATTCGTGAAACGTAAGCCAAAAGCTTGAGATTGAAATTGTTTTATTTTGTATTTTACTGCCCTAAAGGCAGCAGTTAATACTTTTTCCCCTTTCTCAGCCCTTCTCACTTTCTCTTAGTTCTATAACTTTTGTTTCTTTTTATCTTATAATGAAACTTAATAAAAAAATCTACATTCAAAAAGAGAGAGAGAGAGGCAGTCCAAATATCTGGGAGTATGCTTTAGTCTACGCGCACCCCGATGGTTTCGCTTGTTCTTTGGCTACTGAATAAATTGCTACCTGATTTGACTTTGCCGTTGGTGGAGATGGCAGAAATGGATAATCCGGTGATGGTGGTCACGGTGACAGACATTAGAATGATCACCCAAGTCAGCGCTGCAAAATGAAAGAAGTCATTTCAATTCTCTTGGGCTAGAAGGCCTTCGTTCAACTGTGTTGTGACTGATGGAGCTGACAGCAGAGTCAGACAGTAGTGAGGAGGCTGGGAGAGAACCTGGGCCAGTCTTGGAGGCTGAGGAGGGCTCGGACAAGGGCTCAGCATTAGAGGCAGGGATGGGGCCAGGGCAGGCTGATGGTCATCAGCTCTCTTCAGACTCAGACAGAAGTGAGGCAGGGGAGGTTCTGGAACCGGTTCCCAGCCTGTGCATACACAGGGCTACCAGAAGACAAGAACAGTTGAGAAAACAGGGTCAACTGAGAAGTAAGGCCACACCTTGGAGATGATTGGCCCCTCCCATGAGACATAGAAGAGGAGGGAACGGGACGTGAGCTTTTGCAGGAAGCAATGAGTTTGTCTGGTCGGTTCAAGCTTTGAAAAGTGCTGTTTGACTCTGTGTCGAGTTTGGCCTCGCCCTGCATCCTCCAATTAGCTCTCTGGCAGCATTCCAAGTGCAATAAGGTGGGTGTTTATAAACATACCTCTGAAAGACTGTTTGGGAAGCCTGGCCAGCTGTGAATGAATATAATTCACAGCCATGGAAATAAAAGAGATTTTGCCAGGACTAAGATTGTGCTTTATGCTTTCTCGGGAAGCCTAGATCAGAACAAACTGAGGTTCTCCAACTTCTGTTTCTCCTAGGCAGGACTCTCCTAACTTGGCGACTTTAAGACTTGTGGACTTCATCTCCCAAAATTCCCCAGCCAGCTATGCCCAGCAGCAAATGAATTTGACAGGACTTACCTATGCCTGCTTGTGCAGTGATCCAAGGTAGCCGGAGATACAGGATCACACCCCAGATGTTAAGCATGCAACGAATCTAGGAGGCAGAAGCAGCAACCAGTAAGTGGGAAGAACCAAAGAAGGATGACCCCTTAAGGAAGGTCAGATGTAGGAAATGCAATCAGATACAGGGTTCTTACTGTCACATGTGGTGGACATGCACAAAGGCAAAAAAAAATTGGAGAAAAATACATACATGGTTAGAGAAAATGATAAAACAACACACAGGTTTAAAACCAGGAATATTTTTGTTAGGTATATTACCAGAAAGCTATAATAAAGCTCTAATACATGTGCTGAGAGCAGCGAGAATTGAATTCGCACCATGTTGGAAAAATAAAGACACACCTACAGATGAAAGTATAATTAGAAAAATATTAGATTGTACCAGTGGTGGGATTCAAAATTTTTTACTACCTGTTGTGTGGGCGTGGCTTGGTGGAAATGGTGTGGCTTGGTGGGCATGGCTTGGTGGGCATGGCAGGGGAAGGATACTGCAAAATCCCCCTTCCCTACCCACCCCACTAACCTGCTTTCCAGTTCTGTTCTCCTGTGCAGGGCAACCAAAGAAGACCCAGCCAATCAGCTGGGACTCAGGAAGCTGAAGTCATACTTTCTGCGATCAAGTTTGGGGATGAGAGAGACAGACAAACAGTGTTATGGTTCGCCGGCAGCCTGTGCAGACGGCAGTGGAATTGGACAGTGGGGAAGAAAGGGGAGTCTGGAGAGGACTCGGACAAGGGTCCTGCATCCGATGCAGAAGTGGGGCCAGGACCATCTGGGAGTGGGGTGCTGCCTCTGGAGCCGGCGGAGTCTGGCAGCAGCGAGGCAGAGGATCCAGGGGAGCCTGTTCCCAGTGCCCATGTGCACAGAGCTGCTAGAAGGCAAGAGCAGCTGAGACAAAAGGGGCAAATTGGGAGTAAAGCTGGGAGGTGATTGCCCCTCCCATAAGGGATAAAGGGCAGGCCAAGATGATGAAACCTTTGCAGGAAGCAAAGTCATTCGTTCGGTTCAGATTCATTCTTTAAGCTCTTTGTACCTTGGTTGGTTTTTGTTCTAGTTCATTTGATACTTCTGTTATTGGCAGCACTTCACAGGACAGAAAGGTGGGTGCTTATTTCGAGGAACTGTTTGACATTAATTTTGGCTGGAAATGAAAACAATTTCTAGTGTTGCAATAAAATAAGACTTGTTTTTAAAGTAAGCATGTGTGTAATTACGGTCTAGGAAGCCGTGGTCAGAACACAGAGAGGGAGAAGGAAAGAAGTCAAGGTAGACTTTGACTTAGCAAGAGGTCACTTAGCAATCATTGGAAGTTCTGAGGGATCTGCATGGGGGTTCTTATAACCTGGATTTGAAGTTCTGATGGCTTCCCCCATGGTCATATGACCACACTTCAAGTGCTTGGCAAACCAGGCTGCATTTACAGGTATTTGCAGCATTCTGCGGTCATGTTACCACAATTTGCTTCCAGTTTTTAGCCTATAGCGAACCATGGGTTCATTTAACAACCGCTGTAAAAAAAGGCCATAAAATCAGATCAGTTGATCTGCTTTATGACCATGAGGAGTCACAATTGTGATGGACAGGCAGAAGCTGGGAGGAGGAACGGGAGCTCCCTCCATTACGCGGCACTAGGGATTCGAACTGCCGAACTGCCCACCTCTCTGATGGACAAGTTCAGCATCCTTAGCCAACGAGCCACCGCATCTTTAGGACTGTTAAAATTATATCATGAAAATGAGGCAAGATCAGAGTAGTAAATGAACGTGTTGCCCTTTTAGATGAGACCAAACTGCGGCAGGATGGTGGAAATAGTAGCCCAGCGCATTGAGCTGGTTGGAAAGGATCCTGTGAGCTTGAGAAGATGGTCTGTAAACCAAAGATAGATCACCTCTAGGAAAATTAAGGCCGAGGGTCTCCGAAGCAGAGATAAAGAAAAGCACCGCCGACGATTGTTTTGAAGAAGAAAGGACCTTACAGACAGTCACAAAAAATATGGTTTTATTATAATTGTTTTCCCTACTCTTTCCTCCCCTTCCCTTCCCTTTCCCTCTTTCCTCTCTCAAGCCTTCCTCTCTTTCCCTCTTGGCCTATGCTAAGACCTTTTTGTCGTGCATAATTTGTAGTTGTGTTGTTTTTTTAAAAAGTAAAATTAATAAAGTTTTTTCGAGAAGATGGTCTGTGAAAGCTACTCACCATCACCCCCTTGACCCATCCAAATCGGACAGGCTCTCCTGGATCCTTCTCTTTCTCCTTAGTATCCTCCTCTTCTGCCGCTTCTTCTGAGCAGCTGTTTCTTCGGTGGGCTTCGTATCTCGGGGGATGCCGTTGGCTATTTTCTGGCTGGAAAAACAGAGGGACAGATGAAATCAGAGAACAAGAAGATAAACAATTTTATGAAGTTTGGGATCTTTTTTATCAATGGTTAGATAATAAAATATAATGATAGAATATTCAGATTTAGCATAAATTTTTTTTTTCTTAATATTATCTTTATAAAACATTATCAAGGTAGATTTGGTATGATCTTATGATTTATTGCAAAATAAATTAAGTAAACTATAGTTATCTCGTTAAAATATGAATTAACAAACTTATAAGTGATTTTTTTTAGTGATGATATTAGGTTATACAATTATTGATTGATAATATGAGCTATTATGTAATACAATTATACTAGTGACTAGGAAATGGATGCACAAAAAAAAGTGATAAACCAATCGATGCACCGTTTGTAAATTTATGAAGAAGGATATTTTTATGTTTTTTGTGGTATGTTTATGTTTATCTTGTTATTAAAAAATAAAAAAAAATTATAAAAAAGAAACAAAAACAGAGGGACAGAGAGAACAGTTTCTAAGGGGGAAGGAAATGGGGTTGATAAAAGCGTGGAGAATGTGGGGGTGCCCGTGTAGTTGAGAAGCATCCGGAACAATAGGAGGGTTATCGCCACGTGTTTCCCTTGGAGGACTTCACTCTTGAGACAGAAAGAGCACAACAGCGGCCTCAGCAGAAGATTACAGATTCGTAGTTTTTTTTCATTTTAGGAAGGAAAATAGCCAAGCAGAACTTCTCAGCAGTAGCTGAGGTATCAGGGAAGGGAAGGAAAAGGAAAGGAGAAGATGGGGAGGGAAGAATGAAGACTGGGAAGGAGAGAAGAAGGGGAGGAAAAGGAAGAGTGAAAAGGGGGAAGGAAGGATGAAGGGGGAGTGGGAGGGGAAGATGAAAAAGGAGGGGAAGATGAAGAAAGAAAAGGATGAAGGGAAGTGAAATGAAGGGGAAGGGAGGATGAAGGGGAAGGAACGGGAGGATGAAGAGAGAGGAGGATGGAAGAAGGGAAGGGAAGGGAAAAGAAAGGAAAGAAAAGGAAAGGAAAGGAAAGGAAAGGAAAGGAAAGGAAAGGAAAGGAAAGGAAAGGAAAGGAAAGGAAAGGAAAGGAAAGGAAAGGAAAAAGAAAGGAAAGGTAAAGGAAAAATGAAGAAGGGAAGGAGAAGATGGGGAGGGAAGAATGAAGA
>NW_020769377.1:68857-80206 GCF_900518735.1 Pseudonaja textilis
GTACATTAAGTTTCCCTTATCTCCTAATTAGGTCAGACAAAAGCTAGGAAGGAATTGGGGCACTGATTACTAGCTCGATACCCGTGCTTTGCGACGAAACCATGTGATTGGGCTTAGGTTTGGGGAGGAAAATAAGGGCAATTCTGCCTCTGCCTACCAGCATCCATCAGTATTCATCTGGCTAGCGTCCTGTCAGTCAGTGTGTGAGAGTTGAGGGCTGTTTGGAAACTGAAAGAGTATTTGCTGTGTGAGCAAGGAGACAGCAAGGAGCCTGGGCGTGGCTTAGCTCAACTGTTCTGTACTAAAGCTGCTTGCTGCTATGAAACTAAAATTGAAATTGAAACTCCTCTCCTCTGTTTGTGTTTTGCATTTGGAACAGAATTCTTTTCAGGTGGGGAGGGGGAGTAGAACCCTTTAGCATCAGAGCATGTTAATAATAATACTATACGAAATACTAATGCTCCGATGGTCATTTCAAAAAATCCTTTCTTTGTGAGCATCTAGAAGCCAAGAGGAACATATGTGCCAAATTTCAAGTTTGTAGGCTTTACGGTTCTGGAGATTTTGTGATGACGTGTGAGTGGACTTTCGCTTTTATAGATATAGATTAGGTCAGACAATAGATGGGAAGGAATTGGAGCTCAGCTTTATTGCTTGTTTTGAGAACGAGTCTAACGTGCCTCTGATTTTTCCTAAACTATATTTGGTTAGGAAACTTATGATACAAGTAGTTCTCGACTTACGACCAAAATGGAGCCTAAAAGTTCCATCGCTAAGCAAGACAGTGGGTAAGTGACTTTTGCCCCATTGTAGCACCTCCCTTGCCACGGTTGTTAAGTGAACCACTGCATTTGTTAAGTTTGTAACACGGTTGCTAAGTGAATCTTTCTTCCCCGTGGATTTGGCTTGTCGGAAGGTTGTTAAAGATGATCATAGGCCAAGGGTCCGAATTTTGATCATGTGACCACAGGGATGGTCATAAGTCACTTTTTCCAGTGTCGTTGTAAGTTCGGTCACTAAATGAGTGGCTGTAAGTCAAGGATTACACGTAGCAAAGAAAGTCAGTGAAAGCTAAAGGTTTGCATGCGTACACAAAGTCGAAAGCACCAGTGTCTGTCAGGATGATCTGTTTTCCAGATTAGTATCTTCCCTTTCCTATAATCAATAACCACTGCATTTAAAGAAAAATTACCCTGTTATCTCTATGATAACCCAGTTCTAGCCAACAGGCCATGGAATGGCATAGTTCCTGAAGAGTGAAAATATGGGGAGATGAAGATGTTCAGTCTGAAGAAAAGGAAGACCAGGAGAACACAGGAGAAGCAGTTTGGTCTAGTGGCTAAGGCACCAGGATAAAATGTGGACGATGAAAAGAAGGACTAGGGGTGACAGGATAGCAGTGTTCCAGTATCTCGGGGGCTGCCCCAAAGAAGAGGGAGTCAAGCTATTCTCCAAAGCATCTGAGGGCAGGACAAGAAGCAACGAGTGGAAACTCATCAAGGAGAGAAGCAACCTACAACTAAGGAGAAATTTTCTGACAGTGAGAACAATTAACCAGTGGAACTACCTGCCTCCAGAAGTTGTGAATGCCCCAACACTGGAAGTTTTTAAGAAGATGTTGGATAACCATTTATCTGAAGTGGTGTAGGGTTTCCTGCCTAAGCAAGGGGTTGGACTAGAAGACCTCCAAGGTCCCTTCCAACTCTGTTATTCTATTCTACACTGTGAGTTCTAGTCTGGTCTTATCGATGAAAAGCAGCTAGGTGACTTTGGGCCTATCACCAGGAGACTGTGAGTTCTAGTACCCCCCCCTCCTTAGGCAAGAAAGCCGGCTAGGTGACTTTGAGCCAATCACCAGGAAACAGGGAATTGTAGTCCTACCTGATCCATGAAAGCAAGCCAGGTGACCTTGAGCTGATCGCCCCCCCCCCTCTCAGTCCAACCTACCTCATAGGGTTGTTGTTGGGGGGGGGGAATAGGAGGAGGTAACTAAGTTGGATATGTTCCCCGCCTTCAGTTATATGTAAAAAATAAAAGTGGGATACAGATCAACACGTACATGATTTCAGTTTTCAAGCACATAGGTAAATGAGGGTGGTAGGTAAAAGCTCAGGAACAGCTTTCCATAATTATGGGAACTGAGATCAGAAATAAAGCTTATGGGAGTCTCTTTATACAGAAGGAAAAAAAAACCTCCTGATGGTAGGATCTGTATAACAGTGGGAAGGCCTGTCTTTGGTTGTAGAGAGAAGAGATGGGGCATTCTGCGTGAACCAAAATCAAATTCATCTAAAATCAAATCAGCTTGCCAGACAAAATGATGAATGCATAGCCATTTGTCCTTCTCTGGCTGGGGGTCCCATTTAAAGTTTCTTGCCACGCAGGGGAAAAGGTGAGGTAGAAAGAGAATTTGCTCGAAAGTCAGTTTACTTTGATCCTTCCAACCTTTGTCCCAGAAAAGCACTGAGCTGTAGCTGCTGACACAGTAATTTTCAAAGTTTAGGGAGGCTAGAGTGGCATTTTTGAATGTCAAGTACTAGGAGCCGACATTTGATATTTTTCTTTCTTAAATCCTTGCATTTGTGGGGAGGGGGAGAGCACACTTCTGCTGCCTGCCGGCTGCCTGCAATTTAGCAGTTCGAATCTCACCAGGCTCAAGGCTGACTCAGCCTTGCATCCTTCCGAGGTGGGTAAAATGAAGACAGATTGTTGGGGGCAATACATTGACTCTGTTAAACAGCTTAGAGAAAGTTGTAAAGCACTGTGAAGTGGTATATAAATTTTAAGTGCTATTGCTATTGCCCTTCCTTCCTTCCTTCCTTCCTTAGAATGCAGTATTGCAAGCTAATTCTGCCAACTGTCAGCAGTTCAATCCTGACCAACTCAAGGTTGACTCAGCCCTCCATCCTTCCCAGGTGGGTAAAATGAGGACCCAGATTGTTGGGGGCAAGAGGCTGACTCTGTAAATTTTTTAGAGAGGGCTGTAAAGCACTGTGAAGCGGTATATAAATCTAAGTGCTATTGCTATTTTAAAAGTTATTAAAATCGGGGTGGGGATATGATATGATAATTAAAATGAAATTTCATTGCAATACAACTCTCAAGGGGTCTTCACTTCTAATATACACTCCATAAAGTTTTGGTTTTTGCACTTCTGGTGGCCTCAACCCTTGTTACTGGATGTTGTATTGTGTCTTTGAGGCTCTCTCTCCATTTTCTTCTGGATCTGCCTCATGTTCTTTGACCTTCTCCTCTTTTTGTGTATGCCTTGTATGATATAGGAACCCAAAACATTCTCCCCAGCTGAGCAAACGTCTTTACTTGCTGTTTTTGTATATAGTTTAAGATTGGTTCTATATCAATTTTTTCTCTTATGATCTCATGATTTATTTTATCCCTTCTGGTCCACTCCAGCGGCAATGGAAAACTTTACTTTAAAAAAATAATGTTGGTTTAATGGACCTCCTAAGATCCAGGGTGGATTCAGTGTCCCTTTAGTTCCTTGGATGACTTTGGGAAAGTCACTCATCCCAGGCAACCTCACAAAAGTGTGGGGAGGATCAGATAGAAGTGGAGAGACTCACAGACACCAGAGGGATGACTATAAATGTCATCGTACAAATATCCGCTCACAGTTGGAAAACATGTTGGGAGTTAAGTACTCCCTATATTCAAAATATTGAATTAGGCTGATTGCTACAGGCAATTTGCCAAGTCACTTAGCAACTTTCAAGCTTAGATAGATAATGAGCTGGGGGGGAAACGTTTGGAAGCCAGGACTGCTGCTCTTTTTCGCCAGCCAGTGCAAAACCGAGCCATTTTTCGGCTGGGCTGCGAAGGGTGATTTGGCGAGCGCACAATAAATTAAGATTTATTTTTAGCCACTGCATTGTAGTGGGTTTTTGTTTTGAATCGTCGGCTCTGGTAACTGCTATTGAAGGCACGGCTCTCTTCTCCTCTTCAAATGTGAAAAAACAAACAAACCCCAAAACAGATCATCCTCCAAAAAATTAAGTACTTCAAATTCTAACCATTCTGGAGGTTGTCCAGTTGATGAAAGCTATTCTAGATCTGCAAAATTATAGCCAGCCTTTTCTCTCTCCAGAGTATATTGTGGAGAGCCAAGAAAAGCCAAAGGATCATTAAACAACATCTATGGAAATTCTCAGTCATGGTTGTCCCAAAAATGCTTTTTCAAAAGGCAACTGGATGTTGTTTTTTCCTGAAGAAGTTTTACTCCTCACTTAAGAAGCTTCTTCAGTTCTTCAGTGAAGTGAAACATCTTCAGGGAAAAACAAATTTAACTCAGAATTTTCACTCAAGATTCAAATGGCCAGGGTCAAATAATCCTACTTCTTAACACGCTATGCAAAGACCCAGCTTTTTGGAGAACTCAAAACCTCTTGTGGGGAACGACTTTGCCCATTCAGTTCCTGTATCACCATTCAAACATAGAAACTTTTTTAGACCACGCATGCATGGCAGAGCATGAATATCCTTCTAGTTTTGTAGCTTTATTTTTTTTTTATGCATTTACTTGCAATTATAACATGAAATATCCCGTTTCCATTTTTCCTCCTAAGTTTCCAAGCCATCGACATACACTTCAAAACATGACCTACCCCCCAAAAGCATTGAGTTTTTCGGGGAAAAAATAACAAACACTCCACTACCAAATGGCCCACATTCCATAAACCAACCGTGCATTCCGAAGATCAGTTTTTCGACAAACCTTTTAACGCAATTTTGTCTTGATTGGGATTCTCACTTTGATTCTTTTGGAGATCTTTAGTGTTAGGACTTTAATATTTTAATGCAGTAAGCTGCCCAGAGTTCATTTCATTACGAGATAGGAGGCAAATAAATTTAATAAACAAACAAATACATTGAAAAAAGCAACAACGGAGCCCCTCCATTTTCTTTCTCACTGGTTTCCCACCCCAATTATCTAAGACGTGCAAAGCCACTGTTTTTGTGAAATGCATTCTAAGTTAAGAGATCCCCTCGTTCGGGAGGCATTCTTCTGCACGAAGGATGGAGATGCAATGGAGCTTTCTTGGCCACCCATTCAGCAAAATCTGGACCGATCTAAACGCCATCGACGTCTTCGGATTCAGAAGAGGAAGGAAGCAACGGCTGCTCTGATTCCAGGACTCAGAGGCGGCTTCGGAGAGAATCATCTGCATGTCGGCGACGGGTTGTGCAAGTGGTATGATGCGACCCTGGTGTAGTGAAATAGCCGGATAGTAAGATGCACTTTTTGTCGGCCTGATTCACAACACCAGCTGCAGCAACAATACCAGGACGTCAGCCTGGAGCTTCTGGCTTCTCATCCGCTTTGAAGAACTGAGCTTGTTTCAAGATAAATCACATGAAAAAAACACACACACACACACACACACACACACACAATCAAGCATTTCCCTAGGATGGGTTTATTCATCGGCTGCACAAAACTCCCTAGGCAAAGCTAGATTCCTCTCTGGGTCTTAGGGTTGGACTACAGGACCTCCAAGGTCCCTTTTAACCCTAAGAATCTTGGGGAAACAACAGAAAGAGAACAGATAAACTGCTACCTTGACAGATAACAGATAATCAGAGTTGGAAAGGACCTTGTAGGTCATCTAATCGAATCCCCCGCCCAAGCAGGAGACCCTACACCATTTAATGGCAGTCCAATCTCTTCTTGAAGGTCTCCAGTGATGGCGCTCCCACAACTTCCGAGGGCAACTTCTATTCCGTTGGTTGATTGCTCTCACCTATTATTGACCTATCAGATCCTAAAGCCAAGAACCATCAATGAGAAGATCTCATTTGCACAGATCGCTTATTTTTTAACCAATTTACTAGTGAATAATGGAAAATAAATACTCCTAAGCTCTCAATATTTAAATTTCCAGAGAGGAGGAGACGATCGTGAACATTTCCTTTCCTTCTTTCTCTTGATGCAACATAAATGCTTCAACACACCTTCCCCCAACAATGATTTCCAACTGAATTGGACAAGCTGGCAGGAAATTCTCTTAAGTTGGCGTTCGACATAGTTGGGGGACAACAGACTAAAATAAGGGGGGAGGGAAATCCATTGAGCCCCCTCCCCCCAAAGTCAGTTCATGGCTGTACAGTTTCCCCTTTTCTGCATGCATATATTTATTTGCGAATTATTTCTTCCTGGCCATGAAAGTTCACTCAAAATTAGAGTTAACCTAGAAATAATCCTTCATTCTAAGAATCACATCTCTATATTGTTGTACAGGGTTTACATCTGGGAATAATTAATATGACAATTAAAGGAAAGTGATACTCAGTATTACTTACGTTTTTAAAAAACTGATTCTTTTAATAGTGATATTATGCTTCTTTGTGGCAGTCTAAACTGTGAAATCCATAGGGAAAACTACATTCTAAAGAGGCACTACAAGTTAACTATTCTCTACTTATTCCAAATGTATAGTAGCATTTCATTCCCATTCTTTACCGTTAACTAATCAAATAGCATTTTTAACTTAGTAACTGTTATACCAGTTAAAGATTTAGTCCCAGTTCTGCTTGCTTTGCTCCCAACCTGATTGGAAAAGTGTTTCATTGGATAGAATCTGAGATTTATTCTTATTATTATGAATTATGTGCCACTGACTCCCAGCAACCCTGGCCAATTGTTTTCAATCATACTGATATATCACAACTCTCCCACACCCCAGGATCATCCTGAAATTCAACAGCCAACAATGAATAAATCTAGTATACTTTTCCTTCGTATGTTTTGTAAAGGACGCACAGAGGAAATTATACTCCCCAAAAAACAGATTGAAAATTCTATCTTCTTCACAATGTTGGTCTTATCCAGAGGGCTTTGAGCCATTCAGAAGAAAGAAAAATGACAAAAAATTTAAGAGTCTGGTGCCCCCAAATATGCTAAGGCAGTTGCTCTCTTTCCATCACACATTCATCCATAAATTATCCATGTAGTCGAAAGGGTTGGGCCAACCCAACCATTATGTACATTACATTGGGTTGAATTTGACAAACAACAGTCGACTGTCAATGACCTGGAACGGGGGCAAACAGTGACAAGGGTCTATGAATATTCCTGGGAGTAAAATAAGGACATAGGACCTGGTCATAACTTAAAAAGACCTTCTCCCATTTTCCTCCAAAAGAAGAAAGAGTTTGAAAAGCGAAACAAATAAATGAGAGAACATAAGAAAAAAATGTGCAATATAAAATAAGGTATCAATGAAACAAATGTGTAAATCCAAAGAAATTTATTGTGGTCGACAAAAAACGCATACAAAAAAAAAAAGAAAGAAAGAAAAGGAAAAAGAAAAGGAAAACAAACAAAAATTAAACTGGAGGCCCATAACCATCACCCTTTCAATGTGTACACAAAAGAACCTCCACTGCTAGCTGGCTTCCCCGCCCAGCTAGTTCATGAGAACCTCCATCTGTACTAGACGGGCGTTGGTGTCCCCTGACGTTCTGTAGGGGATCATTCCGGCAAAGGTGATGAGTGCCCGAGCTTGAGATCGGAGTTGCTAAGGGGCATCAAAAGAAAAAAGAAATTAGCCAGGTCTGGAGAGAGAAAGAGAACGAGGGATGGTCTCATTAGAAAGGAACAAAAAACTCATCTTATAGGAGAAAGAACCTGGGGTGGAGTTAAACGAGGAATCAGCCTAGAATCCCTACATAGCCACAAGTGAACGAAGTCTAACTTCCCTTGAATTCCATGGACCCGTGTCTAACTCCAAGCAGGTTTGGAGAGAGAACGATAGCTTGGGATAGGCTCATTATGAAAAAACAAAAATCTTATGTTGTAGGATAGGGGTGTCAAACTCACGTCATCACAGCATTGTCATGTGACATATCACAACTTTCCCCCCCCATTGCTAAACCGGGCATGGGCGGGTGGTCAGAGCATGAGGCATCCAGCCCACAGGCTGCGAGTTTGACAGCCCTGTTTTAAGAAAGGCAGAACCTGGGGTGGAGTTAAAAGAGGAATCAGCCTAGAATCCCTACATAGCCACAAGTGAACGAAGTCTAACTTCCCTTGAATTCCATGGAACCTTCTCTAACTCCAAGCAGGTTTGGAGAGAGAACGATAGCTTGGGATAGGCTCAGTAGAAAGGAACAAAAATCTCATCTTGTAGGAGAAAATGTGGCAGAAGCTGGGGTGGAGTTAAAAGAGGAATAGCCACAAGTGGACTAAGTCCAACTTCCCTTGAGTTCCATTGATCCTTCTCTAACTCCAAGCAAGTGCTAGCTGTTAGTTGAGAATATTTCTGTGCATAAGGCCATGAGTAGCAATAAATCTGTTTAACTGGACCTTCACATGTGGACCTGGTCTTTCGCATTCTGACCCATCTGTATTTAAGGTCCATCAGAAGTAAGGCCAGATAGGTGGCAAGCTAACAGGTCAATGGATTTATTTGAACCTTGTTCAGTTCTGAAGAAAGTTCTTGGACGAGAAGCGAAACATCCCCCTTTTTTTATATATATATTTTACAACAACCATCTTTATTACGGTCACAGTACCACAAACAAAAGCAATAAAAGCAACAATACAAAAAAAAAAATGAAAACGGAAGTCTGAAGAGATTCTCAGTCCCCTCCAGGTCAGGGGTCTTCAACCTTGGCAACTTTAAGACTTGTGGACTTCAACTCCCAGAGTTGGGAGTTGAAGTCCACAAGTCTTAAAAGTTGCCAAGGTTGGAGACCCCTGCTCCAGGTCATGGTTATCCCAAAGGTCCTTTTTCTAGAGGCATGTGGGCTTCTTTTTTTCCTTAAAGACGTTTCACTTCTCGTGCTTGTCCGTCTGCGTGTGCGTGCATGCATTCAAATGCATGTGGTGAGAAATATTCAAAGCACACCTCTCCCGTGGAGAAAATTTATCCACAGAAAGAAGGTAGGGATCATCTAGTCATCAGACTCCAAATTTCTTCCTAGCTATTAATTTCTAGGATAGCCTCGGGCAAATCTTTCTTGTCCTCATTCTCCTCAGCGGAAGAAGTTTCTCTCGTCAAATAATTGCAAAGGCCAGGTTTGTACAGCAGCGAACAGTAGATTTTTATAACCACTGCTGTGAAGATGGGTCACTGCAGCACTGAAAAGGTGACCTTGTCTGCTAAGGGAAAAAAACTTACCGAATCTCGGTCCTCAATGACCCGGGTGGGCCTAGCAGGCGTGGCTGGGCTGGCACATTTCAACCTCTTATACTGGGTAAACAAGATATTCATCGTGGCAAGGAGGACCTCTGACAAATTGTGCCTGATCTAAGAAAAGTAAGAGGGGAAGAAAAGACGAGCAGAGTGAAAGAAAAAAAGAAATGAGAGTTGAAGGCCATACTGGTTGACTCTAGAGAGATCGTTGAGGTGGACCTCAAATTGTTCTCCTTTGGTACCAACTACTTCAGGAATGGGGGGATTCATGTGTGCGAGATTCTGAGTTACAGTTGATGGCCAGGGGTCAATCTGTCGGCTTCAGATGGCCTTGTTGTGGCCCGCCGGTGGTCAGCAGAGCTGGCAGCAGATTAGGACAGTGAGGAGGTTGGGGAGGAATGGGAGCCAGTCCTGGAGTCTAGGGAAGGCTCTGATGAGAGCTCTGCATTGGAGGCAGAGATGAGGCTAAGGCCGTCTGACAGTTATCAGCTGCCTTTGGAATCGGACATCAGTGAGGCAGAAGAACACCTGGAGCCTGTTCCCAGTGTGCACATGTGCAGAGCTGCCAGAAGAAGGGAACAGCTGAGGAACAAGGGTCGACTTGGGAGTAAAGCCACAGATAGATGGTGAATGGCCCCTCCCAGAGGGAATAAAAGAGGAGCAAAAGGGGGAGTGGGGTTTTGCAGGAGACAATTCGTTCATTTGGGTGAAGAATCTGTTCCTGCATTCTTGCCAAGTATTGTCTGCTACAGTGTGGCACCTGAAAGATATCGGCCTGGCAACTCTCCAAGTCTGATAAAGGTCTGTAATTGTGAAATGTTGGCCGGAACTTTGCTGGAGAGGAATTCACTGTAAACTAAATAAAAGGAGTTTATCAGGACGAGGAGATGGGTTCATGCTGTTGGGGAAGCCTAGGTCAGAATAGGTCTGCTGAACCCTGAAATCATGCCAATTCTGGCCTCCTACTTCCTTTCGCCCCTTAACAAACCGATTTCTCCCAAAGGTGCAGCGTTGCAATTTCCTGGATCAATTTTACGGGGCTTTAAGAATGGGAATAAAAGCAGTATGTATTCATTAACTTTTCCCCCCCAAAAGGGGTGGGGGGGGATGAACAATTCAAACGAATTGCCCTCCAACGAGATCTCCACCTTACTATTACTTCTGCTGCCTTCTAAAAGTTTGAGAGGTTGATTGGTGACCCCACACCCTCCCCAAATATTTTAATTTGCAGTTTGACCCCCAAATAGCTTTCCTGTCGCCAAATTTCCCTTTGTAGCCAATATGACAGTGGTGAACTGCATGACCTTGAGAACGGCAGAGGGCAAGCCGAAAACTCAAAAATGCTTCCTTGAGTTCAAAATGCTCCCCAAGAAACCGCTCTTCCCATTTTAACAGAAGGGTTGTCATGCAGATGTTATTGATTGATTGATATTTTAAAATCTATCCTGAACCAATTTTGCGCCTAGAAATCGCAATGGGACATTGCTGGTATGATCACAACTGATTTTGAGCCTGGCAGGTCTCAGGTTCAAAGCCTTTTTCCCCCCTTTTTTTGCATGCTGTTAAGTAACAAAACTAGGCAGTAGTAGCGGTCATCATTTCCACAATCCAAGAACTCCGACGTTATGCCTCATTCAAACAGAGACTGGGAAGGGACAAGAAAGCGCCACTTGCTTACTTCATCGCTGAAATGCCTGAAGGCTGCGACTCGTTCTTCCACGTACTCCTGACTCAGTGGGACTAATTTTAGCTGTTCGATGATCTGCAGAGAAAGATCCATAGATAAGGCAAGATGACGTGCCCTGAGCCTGTCGGTTTGGACTACAACTGGAACCAGCAGGAATCGGAAATGGGAAAATTTGCTGTAAACACGTCTCTCCGGGCTGCGGGGTAGCTGCTGCTCTCCGAGCTCTTGGCTGGCTCTTGGTTCAGAGCAGGAATGGGGAAATAATCAACCCCCTTCCCTGTGGCCTCTTTACCCCCAAATCATGCCGATGGGATTGTACAAAATTTTCGTGTAATGTAGCATTGTTAGAAAAGGGGGAAAGCCCACACACTGCAAACCTAACTACTATGTGTGCTGAGTAGGAAAGAGGCTATTACAAGCATTACACACACATAGGTAGGTAGGTAGGTAGGTAGGTAGATAGATAGATAGATAGATAGATAGATAGATAGATAGATAGATAGATAG
>NW_020769377.1:88513-99129 GCF_900518735.1 Pseudonaja textilis
CCACCATCCAGTCAGAGCTGAAGAAGCTTCTTGGAGGAGAAGCAAAAGGTCTTCAAAGGAAAAACAAGGAAGTCCAGTTGCCTCCTGAAAAAGCACAGTTGGAACAACCTTGATCTGGAGGATTGAGAAAATCTACAGACTTCTATTTTTTTTAGTATTATTGTTGTTTTATTGCTTTGGTTTGTGGTACTATGATTGTAATAAAGATGGTTGTTGTAAAACATAGGTGGCGGGGGGAGAGAAATCAGGGATTTCTGAACCCAGCAAGAGATTCTCAGCTCTCTCTTCTGAAAAGCAGGAATTCCAACCTAACAGGGGGGAAAGGAACCAGGTGCTCCTTGCGTACCTCTCGGCTCTCGATCACCAGCTCGCTCACACAACGCAGGAACATGTTTTCACCTTGGCTGTCCTTCTCGTTCCTAAAACAAGGATCACAAAGAGGTCAGTGCCGCAGATCCTGCTTCGCCGTTGCAGTCGTTCAAATTGGGCAACTCCCCACCCCCCTTTCGTTTAAGCGGGGCAGGAAACAACCTGAGAAAATAGAAGTACTGCAAAGCTTCACGGGGATCTGTCGACTCAAACTTGCGGGTGTACAACATCAGAAGTCGGACAAAATTCAGGCGCCGAGTGGCCGGAGGGTCACCAGCCTCATGGCTCACTGAAATGGGAATGAGACAAATACCATGCAGTGGCACCGTTTTGTTCAAGCAAGAAAAGCGGCCGCCCAGACAGACAAAAAATCTACGTTTAGAAGAAATCCTGTTCCTGTTCCCAGAAATTCAGAATGCAAAGATTGATATAAACATCGTAAATATCAATTCCAAAACCATTCCAAAGGTCTTAACCCAACAATTCATGATGAAAAAAGCTACAAGGAAGATAGCAAGACAAGAAATTCTGATGAGGTTGTCTGAATTTCTACCACCATGTTCTACAAAACCTAGATGTCCCTCTACCTGAACTGCCAATCAAACTATAGCAACAAGGAGCACTTCCCTCTAGTTTAACTTCCGGAAGGATAGAGATGTGAGATAGCTATGTGCCTGGGCCTGAATCTGTGAAGGCCCCATTTCTTGGTTATGTTGACACTGATGGATTATAATTTTAACAGAATAATAAGAGTTGGAAAGGACCTTCTAGGTCATCTAGTCCAAATCCCCGCCCAAGCAGGAGACCCTACACCATTTCTGACAAATGGCAGTCTTTTTGAAAGCCTCCAGTGATGAAGCTCCCGCAACTTCTGTTCCATGGGTTGATTGTTCTCACTGTCAGAAAATTTCTCCTTATTTCCAGGTTGAATCTCTCCTTGATCAGTTTCCATCCATTATTCCTTGTCTGGCCTTCAAAAGTGCTTTGGAAAATAGCTTGATCCCTTCCTCCTCTCTGTGGTAGCACCTCAAATATTGGAAGACGGCTATCCTGTCTCCCCTGGTCCTTCTCTTTACTAGACTAGCCACTTCTTGCAACCATTCTTTGTATGTTTCAACCTGCAGTCCCCTACTCACCGTAATATATCCAGGCTGCAATTTATATTTAATATCTTTTCTGTCACATTTGTAATACTGTACCCAGTTCTGGTCATCACAATAGGGGAAAAAAATGTTGAGATCCTGGAAAGTGTGAAGAAGAACAGAGAAGAGCAGTAAAGATGATTAAAGGTTCTGGAGGTGAAATTGTATTATGAATGGTTGAGGAAGTTAAGTATGTCTGTTGAAGAGAGGGATAAGGGGCGACATGATAGCAATCTCCCAATACTTGAGGGTTGTCACATAAGAGGGGACTTCTCTAGGGCACCAAAGGGCAGCTGAAATACCAGATGGAAACTCATCAGAGGGAAATCAAACCTACAGGTAAGAAAAAAAAATGTGGACAGTGAGAAATTAGTCAATGGAATAGTTTGCTTCCTGGAATTGTGGGTGCTCTTATCACTGGAGGTTTTCAAAAATAAACTGGAAAACCATTCGACAGGGACGGTATGTGTTGAAGGGGGGATTGGATTAGAAAACCTTCCAACCCTACGATTCTGTGTTTTTGTATTGTGGATTTTTTAAAAAAATAAATTTTCTTGATTTTACAATTAAAACAAACCAACAACACATACATAAATGAAAGAGAGAAAAAGAAGGAAGGGAGAAGAAAATAGAAAGGAAAAAAATAGAAAACAATTAAAAACATTCTCATCTTCAACAGTTTGTAAGACCTCTTTTTTAATCCTTGTTTTATGCCATATACACACACCTAATCCTTACATATATCTGTGTATCACTACTATGGATCTATCCTATCCTCTTTTGCCCTTTAGTGTGAAGTCTATCTTTGGTCTATCCATTTGTACCAGCAGTTCCAGCTGTTGTAGTATATTGAAGTATCTTTATTTTTTAATGCCAAAGTTAATTTGTCCATTTCTGCACAACTTGAAATTTTTTGAATGATCATCTCCTCTGATGGAACATGAGGCTGCTTCCAACATTGTGCAAAAGCCAATCTGGCCGCTGTCAAAATGTGTATTATTATATATTTCACTTTTTTTGATATTTGTTTATCAAAGATCCCTAACGGAAAGGACTCTGGTTTGAATTCGATCTGTTCTCTCGTCATTTCTTCCAGCCAATTTCTAATTTTCTGCCAATATTTTTGAGCTTCTGTACAGGACCACCACATATGGAAAAAATTTCCCTCTTTCTTTTTGCATTTCCAGCAATTCGGACTCATATTGGGGTGCATCTTCGCTAATCTCGAAGGAGGAAGATGCCATCTATAAAACATTTTATAGGCGTTTTCTTTGTATGCTACCGATTTTGTAATTTTATTATTTCTACCCCAGACCTTGTCCCATTCTGCTATGGTGATGCTACGTCCTATATTCCTACTCCAGGCTATCATATTCCCTTTTACAATTTCTTCTAATTCTACTTCCAATAAATAATTATAAAATTTTGCTATATTTTTTTTGCCTGATCCTAATAAAATTTTATCTAATTGTTGGAGTTTATTGTTAATTCCAAATTCTTTCTTGTCCTGTTTATATCTACTTTGAATTTGAAGATATGCCCACTGATCAATTTTAGTCCCCGCTCTTGAAGTTCTTGCCACGATTTCAAATTTCTTTGCGTATCCAATAGGTCCTTATATTTAATCATTTTAGTGATATCTAGATTATTTGGGTGAAATCCAAATTGGTATTTTTAAATAGTGTTTTTTCCATATTTTCTTCCAATTAGTTAATAATGAGTCTCTGATTAGGTGTCTGTGAAAATATTTCTGGCTAGTTTTCCCTACATCCCATAAAAAAGCATGCCACCCCCTCTGCAAGTCATGGCCTTCTAAGAATAATATTCTCTTATTGGTTGAATTCACCCATTCCTTCACCCATTCCGTATTGTGTTTTAACTGTTTAATAATTGTTTGCCACCCAGACTCACTGGTTTGAGATGGAAGGCTATACAAATGGTAAGAATGAATGAATGAATAGAATAGAATTCTTTATTGGACAAGGGTGATTGGACACACAAGGAATTCGTCTTTGGTGCACATGCTCTCAATATAAGAAAAAATAAAATACATCCAATGAATGAATGAATGAATGAATGAATGAATGAATGAACCGGAAGAGTAAAAATAATATCTAGTTTCATTGGTTGTGACATCTCAATCTAACCTCCAGCTACTGAATTTAATTCAAACATGAATTAATTCCAGGGAGGGAGGGAGGGAGGAAAGGATTCTTAGATTTTGATGCTTATCCGAGTTAAAAGTTCCTATCTTCTTTCCCGCATACAAAAGCAGGACAATAAGCTCATTCTCCTGATATTCATTTATTTTTCTCAGCTGTTGGTCTGGCTGCCAGCCACCATGTGGTGACAGTCACCAGAACTGGTGACTTTCATAACTGCAACAGCTGTTAATGGGATTAGCCAAGGAAACAGAAAACAAAACTTTCATTGACGGCCAACATACTCTTGGTTATATGGCCACTGTATTGTAATTCTTAGGGCTGCTTTCAGCAAGCCAGAAAAAAGAACAAAACACTGATCTATGAATTGTTCCCACGAATTACTTTGGGGACAGCTACATTGAAAACCCAGGGTCACGCTTTTAAAATAAAAGAAATGCTAATAAGTGAGGGATATCATTGGAAGAAAATATATCATCCGAAAATGTCACTCATTATTTTTATCTCTCAAAAAAGTAGGGTTAACCTAATCCTATTAATTTATCGAATTAGGTACATTGAGCTTTGTTTTATTTAGAAAAAAATATAAAAAGAAAATATTGAGTGGAAACTCAATATGGTGTCAAATGTTGATCGTACATTCCTGTGGAATTCTGGTAGGTATGCAATATGTCACGGGTGCAACATGAAATTATGGATTGGCCATTCCACACCCTTCATGGAGCTGTTGTGAGGTCATTACCAACTCCCTTTCAGAGCCTGGAATGCTGGTGGTTGACTTAAAAGAAAGTTATTCATCAGTCTAATTGAGTGTTTCTCAACCGTGGCAACTTGAAGATGTGTGAACTTCAACTCCCAGCATTCCTTTGAAGGTGTGTGAACTTCAACTCCCAGAATTCCTCTGAAGATGTGTGGACTTCAACTCCCAGAATTCCTCTGAAGATGTGTGGACTTCAATTCCCAGAATTCCTCAGTGATTCTCATTGCTGACTGGGGAATTCTGGGAGTTGAAGTCTACACATCCTCAGGTTGCCAACACCGCAAAATGCTGGTCTAATTATTTAAAAGGATCTCTCTTATCACACGCCTCATATGTCAGTCTACCGTTCAATGGTTTGGCCATCTTTATTCCCGGAAGGAGTCCAACAGTGCCATGATCGCAGACCTACTAAACTTACAGAGTTGTGCGCTCTGCCCAGAAGATTTCAGCAACAGCTTCAGTTCAAAGAGAACCAAGGCCACATGCACAGCGTGGCAACGCAAACGTTCGGTACGGAAAAGGAAAGCGATGGCAGCTTCGAACTGGGCTGTGAGGAACAAGACTTGGAAGTAGAGGAATGGCTGCTGATTCACGGCAAAATGTGATTCGCCTGAAGAAGAAAAGCACAAAGGGAAGAATGTTTTTACAGCTGATCTTCAACGACGCAGACGTCACTTGTGAAAAACAGGTTTGGGAAAGCAGACACGTTGCTAAATTGTTTATTTTACTGGACTTGCAACCACAACTGAGCCCAACATTTCCGTTACTAAGCAAGACAATTTGTGAAAGGAGTTTTGACCCATTTTACAAACCGTTCTTGCCGCAAGTTAAGTGAATCACTGCATTTGTTCAATTGATAACTATGGGTTTTAAGTGAATCCCCATAGAATTTGTCAGAAGGTCGTAAAAGGGGATCACATGACCCCAGAACACTGCAATTGTCATAAATATGAGTCAGTTGCCAAGTGTCTAGATTTTGATCACTTGGCCATGGGGATGCTGCAATTTTTATCAGGGTGATAACTGGTGCATAAGTCACTTTTCCCCTGTATTGTTGTAATGTCAAATGGGCACTAAATGAATGGTTGTAACTCAAGGACTACCACTTGAGCCAATTAACAGGAGTCGAAAGAATGACTACAGAATTTAAGAAATTTAAAATTCAGGATAAAAATTAACAGTGACCCAAGTCCCAACAAAATCAACAATTTACACTTGAACAGAAGAGGCAGGCTGATTTCCCTATAGCATAACCTCAAAGCAATGCGAGAGAAAATTATTTCCTAAGAATATTGGGAAGGTTTTTTTTTTAATTTGATTTTAAAATCTTGTCACTTCCAGAACCCTGATAGGATATCTTAATAACTGGAGATTTAACAAGAAAACTACAGAAAAGGTGGCAAAGTAGATGGAATCATAACATTTCTTAAATATTGCTGCTAAGATAAGATTATGGTATCAGTCTGGCTTTTGAACAAAAGTCATAAATTGCCAGTTTCAGAGTCTTCACTATCTCCTAAAGCCAAGGTGTTCATACAAGAACTTTTACTTTGATGTGCCATGTCACTTTTTTTGAACAAATTCATTTGTAAAAGTCCCAGCACCGGATCTGCTCAAGATCTGGGATCAGCTTTCTGCACAACAGAGTTTATTTTCAGAAATCTCCAGGTATTGTCCCTAGCTGAACTGACCGTAATCTTCAAGCAGTTGTTTCTGGAATTGGGACAAAGTCAGCCTGTCTTGCGGTGCACTAGAACTAGTCTCGTCAAAGCATACTTGATTCAGCTGGAAAAAGACAGAAAAATTAATTGAGCACCTCTCCTTCCTTTCCCAAGGGATGCATGCAATATATTTTCCAAAAATGGAATAGGCCTACACAAAACCAACACTGGATAGTACCAACGGGTCTGGGAGTATGGAGATCATTGAATAAACTGCGCATGGATACAAGAAGATCCAGAAGCACTCTGAACAAATGGAGCTATCTGGTGACTTCTGCCCCTTGCAATTGTGGTGACACGCAGAAAACAACACATATGTGTAGCTACCCTTGGTGTCGTGATCAGTGTACACCTCAGGACCTCATGGCATTGTGACAGAACACAATTAACGTGGCTAGTTTCTGAGCAAGATCTGTTTAACTTGTGCATTTTTAACTTGTGCACTTTCATCTTGTATTTTACATTTTCATGAAGTGAGGTTTCTTAAATCAAACCAATAAGCAACCCGAAGACTTAGGATGATAAAATTCTAGTTACAGATGAAAGTAACTAGAATGACTCCGGTGTATCTAATGTATGAAATGCTTTCCAGAATGACAACCAACAGAAAGAGAAAACACAGGAAGTTTTGATCCTATGTTTACATACATAACTATGTCATCTCTTGGAAGAGTGACTTTCTATTATATAGGTGCTGCAGTGGAGTAGGATAATAATAGCCGGACCATCTTCAATCATGTTTAAGTTTATATGAGGAGGAAAAAATGAATATTATAAAAAAATGGCAGCACAATCATTTTGAAGGAAAGTGATTACCTTCAGCCAAAGATAATCCTCTGTTTTATCCGCCACTTCACTGTGGTTATCGGCAATATCACACCGGCCTATGATACAATACACGGTTCTTTTGTAAGGATCAGTGTTGTTTCTCAGCGCCCGTCTATAATGGAGGCGAACTTTGTTCTCGGTGGCAGGAGAAAGCCTACAATTTTAAAAAGGGAAGCTGAAACTTGAGGTGTCTTTAAAACAATCAAATTTGGAGTTTCCTTCTCAAAGCAAGCTACCCATGCTTCAAAAGTGGTCTTTTGAGCCAAGCAGCTTTCCTGTGACAGAAATACTGTTTTCTTTTTTTTCTTTTAATAAGTTTTTATTAGGTATAAACTTTAAAAACATTGAACTGTGATCTTCTTTGACATACACTTTTGTCGTGGCATGTTACACTCAAAAAGAAATTTTGTACATTGATATACATATATACATTTAATCTTTATACATTTTGATTCCTTCCCATTTAGACCTTATTCCATTTTGCGAACTCCCTTTCATATCCCTCTATGGTAAAATTTATCAGAGGTGGAAGGGACCTTGTAGGTCATCTAGTCCAACCCCCTGCCCAAGCAGGAGACCCTACACCATTTCTGACAGATGGGAGTCCAATATTCGACTCATCTTTATCCTTCAGTTCTAATGTCAACCTATCCATTTTGGCACATTGTAATATCTTAACTATCACCTCGTCTTCCCTATGAATTTCTCTAGCCTTCCAATTTTGGGGAAATGTCATTCTTGCCGCTGTGATTACATGTATTATTAGAGAGGTATCAGCTTTACTATACTTCTCTGCCATTATTCCCAATAAAAACAACTCAGGTTTGTAGAAAAAAAATTAACCCCGTCGTTTCCTCTAGCCATAATCAAATTTTATACCAGAACTCCTGAGCCTTTTTACAGGACCGCCATACATGGTAGTATGTGCCCTATTCTTTTAGACATTTCCAACAATTAGGTGATTGGTTTCCATACATTTTGGCCAATCTAGCTGGTGGGAGATGCCACCTCTAGGACATCTTATACAGGTTTTCCTTGTACGATGTGTAAAAAAATGTTCTTTTTTTAATTTCGCTTTCCAGGTTGATTGGGAAATACTGTTTTCTTGATGCCTTTTTGCTGACTGAACTCCGCTGCTCATGTAATTCACAGTATTTTATATTGCAGAAACCGATCTAATAATATAATTTTCAGTTATCCAAATTCAGAGCTGTCATGTGGATCGAAAGAACAGATCTGAAGTACCTCCCACCGACATAATGTAGCTTCACACTCAGAAAGAGTGCTTAATTTTAAAAATAGATAGGTTCCAATTGAAGCAAAAAATAAAAGTGCATTTCTCAAACGGCTGCACCTTCTGTGAGTCCCAACTGCTTCAGAATCATGAATTTAAGGCAGTGTTTCTCAACCCTGGACACTTGAAGATAGATGTCTGGACTTCGATTTCCAGAATTCCCCAGCTAGGGAATTGTGGGAATTGAAGTCCACACATCTTTAAGTGGCCAAAGTTGAAAAACACTGGTTTAAGGCAAGGTTCTCCAACTGGCCACTTTAAGACTTGTGGACTTCAACTCCCAGTGTTCCTCAGACAGCTGGGAGTTGAAGTCCATGAGTCTTAAAATGGCCAAGGTTGGAGACCCCTGGTTTAAAGTATCAAAAGTCTTCCGCACAACTTGAAAGCCTGAAGCTCTCGTTTCTCCGAGTTGATTTTGAAGGGTGAGCAGAAATGCCCAGCATTTAAAGTTCCAACCAGAATCATGACTTTCAATGGAATTAGTTCTTCTGCCTCCCGCCACCCCCTGACATTCATACTTTTTCTTGGCCTCTTCCGGCGTTACCCAAGTACCTTTTGTCTTTGCTGTGCATGTACTCCTGGAACCAAGTTTTGAAATCTCCCAGCTGGTGCTGAGCCAGGTTCACCACTTGCATGGCCGCCATTAAGTCCCCGCATCGCATACAATAGTAAATGATTGCCCAGACAGGATGACCTTCCACTTCCCCATCCTAAAACAATAGAAGCAGGAAAACGTCCAGAGATTTGACTTGTTGCAGACAGTCCTTGACTTAAGACTGCAACTGAGCCCAAAATTTCAGTTGCTGAGAGAGACAGCTGTTAAATGAGCTGTGCTCCAGTCTACAGCCTGTCTTGCCGCAGTTGTTAAGTTAGTAAATCGGTTGTTGAGTGAATCTGGCTGCCAGGGTTCCTGCGATTGCCCTAATTAAATCATGAGCCTTGAGCCAAGGTTCAAAAGAAACCAAAATATTTATTAGGAGCCACATGACTGGCATTAACCTGTATAAAGCCAACTCTGAGACACCTAATTTATTATCACCTACGACCCTGTTTTCCTCCACTCCCCTCGGTGTGTCATAAATCAGATTCTCCAACGAAACAATCTCACTCTGCAATGCAGGATTTTCGTAGGCAGAAGATCCAGTAGCCTAGGCTACAATCTCCACAAGATAAGCATGCGGCACTGCTCCCTCAGGCCTTTCCCCCCTCCTGCTAATAGCAACTCGGAAAGAGGCATAGGAATGATTTACGAGTTGACATTAGTTTCCCCACTGACATGGCTTAGCAGGCGGTCGCAAAAGGGGACTACAGCACTCTGGGACACTGCAACTGTCATAAATATGAGTCAATTGCCAAGTGGCTGAATTTTGATCATATGACCATGGGGATGCTGCAATGGGTTAAGTGTGAAAAACAGTCATAAGTCCCTTTTTTTCAATGTCGATGTTCACTAAATGAATGATTATAAGTCAAGGACTTCCTATATTGTAACAAAGACCTTGAATTTAGGAGATAAATGTTGAAACGGTAAGTGGTACATACAATCAACTGAAGGTTCCTCTGTATAAAAATAAGTCTTGCACTTATTTAAAAAAAAAACACGCTTAGTGATATTCAAACCCTATCTGCCTTTTGGAAAAGGTGCTTATTCATTCTATATGGACATATTTTTAGAAATTATATTTGCATATTCATGAATGCAAATTTCATCTCTCAGGAGCCGCCAAAGATGCAGGGAGCCATTTTAGCAAAAATTTCCATTTACACAGATGTCTTTGTGCTCCAGACAGATGGGGAATTCTTCAAACTGCTATAGAATATATGGTCAGAGGGGAATTGGTGAACGCTGTTTCTCCCTTCTCTCATTTATAGAAAGCTTAGCTACGGAATGTGCTTTTCCGTGAATGAAAACACACCACCAGAGACCATCCGTTATTTTTTCTTGATGCGGTTTTTCATCACCGAATCCTCACGCTGAGAAGAATCTTAAGAGGTTATATTGCAGAAATCTCTATT
This sequence comes from Pseudonaja textilis, assembly GCF_900518735.1. The sequence continues at coordinate 98,806 of NW_020769377.1, forward strand.
CATTGCAGCACCTTCCTTAAATGTGTTTACATTCTGCCAATGAAGAAAAACCCACTATCTTGCCAAGCCATTTACAAAATCCCACCGTTAAACTGATCTCATTTTTAGAAATGTTCTCCCAATGCTCATTCAACATCTGGTTCTTTGCAGTTTCTGCTTATCTAAATCCCGGTCTCTTTTCAGGATAACATTCTTTATTTACGGGACCTATCAAATGCTCATTTTTCCCTTTGTCAGGTTAAATATACCAGGCTGTTTTTCTGATCTATGTTCTTTTTAAAATGTAGCACCCAGATGTGAAAATGCTATTTCACGAGCAGCTTG